>VYZX01013258.1:23377-44449 GCA_013401335.1 Brachypteracias leptosomus | reverse complement strand
CCCCAGAGCTGCTCTCCAACAGATCAGCCCCCAACCTGTACTGATACATGGGGTTGTTCTTCCCCAGATGCAATACTTTACACTTGCCCTTGTTGAACTTCATTAAATTTCTCTCTGCCCAGCTCCCCAGTCTGTCCAGGTCATGCTGAATGGCAGCACAAGCTTCTGGCATGTCAGCCACTCCTCCCAGTTTTGTATCATCAGCAAACTTGCTGAGGGTACACTCTATCCCTTTTTCCAGGTCATTAATGAATATATTGAACAACACTGGATACAGGACGAACCCTTGGGGGACACCACTATGCACAGGCCTCCAACTAGACTCTGTTTCACTGTCCTTCAGCCAGTTGCTAATCCATCTCACCACACAATCATCCAAGCCGCAGTTCTTAAGCTTGGCTATGAGGGTACCATGGGAGACAGTACCAAAAGCTTTGCTGAAGTCAAGGTCTACTACATCCACTGCCCTCCCCTCATCTATTCATCTAGCTGTGCCATCATAAAGGCTATCAGGTTAGTCAAGCATGACTTCCCTTTGTTGAATCCATGTTGACTACTCATGGTAAGTCTCTTTTCCTCAGTATGCTTTGAGATGGTGGCAAGAACAAGCTGTTCCATCACCTTTCCAGGAATGGAGGTGAGGATGACTGGCCTATAGTTACCAAGGTCCTCTTTCTTGCCTCTTGAAGATTGGGATGACATTGGCCTTCCTCCAGTCCTCAGGAGGAAAAATATTTCCATATGAAATACTTTAAAGTAAAAGTTAAGATTCTATTATAGTCCATTTTTCTTTTCTTTTCTTTTTTTTTTTTTTCCTCAGTATGGATAAGATACTTCAGAATGATGAAGCTCTCCAGGTATTATGCAGTTTTGTTTCAAGTGCATGACCTAGGATTCTATTAATGATCAGTTCTGACCCCTACACCTCCCCGTAGACTCCTAGAGATAATGAGAAGAGCAGGGAAGTATTGATTGAAACTAATGTGGCTTCCTTGTGGACCCTGAGCTTCTGTGTTAAGCAAAATCAATCAATACCAACTGAAAAGCATGCTAATCATAATGTGTGAACAAATTATATCAACTAAGATACTATAGAAAATAATCTTGTTACAATGTTTGAAAAAGAATAAAAAATTTATTAAAACTTTTAAATACGAAAATAAAGAGACTGATTTACATCATAAATTGTCTGAACATCTGAGCTTCAGCTATTCCAAATTTAGGAATTTTGGATATCAGGATCAATGCCCTGAGATTTCTCATGGCAAAAGTAAACAGAACTGAAATACAGAGCATAAGAATCTTCCTATCACAGAATTCAGGTAAGCAAATTAAAGACAGTCATCCTAATTTTCTCAAGCAATTAAGCCTCTTCTGTCATACTACTTTTCCTCTCATCAACTGTTTCTATTTTCTGGAGAAAATTGTTGTTTATTTTTGAGCTATAAATATATATTGGACAGAATTACTGAGGGTAGTCTACTGAAAATGTAAATGTGCATCCCACTCTTCTCAGGTTAATATGTTGCATTCTGTGAAATGTTTTGCCATAACAAATTTTATTTTCAGATAGATACAGTTGTTATGAAAGAACGCAAACCACGCACTGTTATCAAAGACTTTTTGTTGCTTTAAACTAGTAAAGGTACTGGACAAAAATAGAGAATAATTGCTATCATCCAATCTCTCACAGGCTTTAGCTTAAAGAACTGATGAAGCCTGACTGACACACAGGGAAATTACTGTGGTGATAAACCAGATGTTGTATTGAAATATATTATCTTATCAAAGTAATGCAACTGAGGGCATTGCTATGGAATTTGATCTCAAAAAAGGGACTAGGGAATGCTAGTTGTAAATAATAATAATATAACTAAAAGTGCAGGCAAACTACTGTCATAATATCACAAAATCTACATTCATGAATAAAAAGTACATCACAACCAAACATAACAAATGTACATTATGACTCTATGGGTCTAGGAATGAAGCAATCAACACTAAATCAAGCTTGAAATCAGGGTGAATATTGATGCCATTTTTTCAGATTACATTAGCAAGCTGCCACATTTAAAGACTGCTGAAAAAAATAAAGAGTAAATCAGCACTCTCCATCACAGGGAAACATTTCAAGAAAATCTTTGTTCTTCATGCTCTGCTCAGACCAAGCCCTAAACACTGCATTTTCATTTTTAAGAATTCCAGTTCTATCTACCTGATGTATACTGCCTTTCATTTCTTAGGAATAGACCTCAGCTGAAGTAGCAGTAGAAAGCAGAGTGGATTTTGGTAATCAAGTCAGGACTTACTCTAAGAGCTACGCTGACAAGTGCAATCTCCGACAATGCTTGTGGGGTTTAAGAGCCCTCAAATTACTTACTCTTTTTGCTGCAATAATTGACACTTGCATTTCAGAGCTCCAGGAAACATACAACATAACTGAAAATATTCTAAGGCACTTCTCTCCATCAGACAGTAAACAAATGGTAGCCAGGTACAACACCATGCCTTTTAAGGTTGTAAAAATTACCAGCTTCGGTACTGAATCTTCAAAACACTCTCTTGCCAGAAGCTGCAACAGAATTGTTAGCTAATGTTTTCTTGTTAGTAGGTTAGCAGGTCATGCTTACTATGCCTGCTTCCTTCACAAATGACTTTGCATTAATTTTTAAAGGTCTAAGGTGTAATTCTGCTACCTTTACTTCAAAAATAATCTCATTAAAATCAAGACTATTTGAAGAATAAAACTAAAAGAACCAAATCTTTGGAAAGAAAAAAACAGTCAAATGATATTTTTTTCTTTTTGATAGCAGAAATGAAATCTCAAATAGCAATTACGTTCTTAACATCAACTATAATATAAATAAATAAAATTTGTAAAAGCACACTCTATGTCGTATTTAAGAAAACTCAGAAAAGGATTTATTTCTCTGTATGAAAAATGGGATTCTTCATTGTTAAAAAACCACCCAAACCCAATTATGTTTGGTTGTTGCTTTCCTAAAGCAGTATTTGACTTAATATTGGAGACAAAAGTAGCTTTTCTCAGGCATAATTTTATGTAAGCTCATGTTCCGGCCAGAAAAAGCATTTAGTAGCTGTGTTTGAAACACTTCATTCTAGAAATTAATATAAACAGCACAGAAAAATTCAGTGCATATTCTTTAAACTATGAATCTGGTATCTTCACAGATGGATTGTTAGTCAATGGCTTATTTATTTGCCAGCATTATTTGCAAGCAGAAGATTAGAGACAAGATAAAGTGCTTGTTTATTCTTTCCTATATAATTGTGTTTATGGTATGTAGAACTATTTTTTTTAACTTCATTCATTAATAAAACTTATAGATCAAAGATTTGGCTTATGTCTTCTTTTTAATTTGGAAACTTGATATACAGATCTAGGTATCATTAAACTTTTTGAGTTTTGATTAGAAACCATCTCTAATAGTGTCCAGGAAAGCAAAATAACATGTCCTACACCTCTTGCAGTTATCATTCATAGCAGAGGGCTCAAGATCCTAACTATAAACATTTCACAAAATATTAAGATTTGTGTTTTTACATCTTATTAGAACTACATATAAACTATTTCAAAATGAATTATAATGCTTGGACACATAAGTTAATGGGAAGCTCTATCCTTCAACTGATGAACTTCTCACTTATTTTTAAAATGTGAATTATTACATAAAGAACCCTCTCTGATTACAAAATATCCAACCGTAGATCCTGTCATCCTGTTCTCTGTTTTCATAAAATGAAGATTAAGCACATAAAAAGCAAAACCAGAACTTTAAATATACCTTCTTAATGAGTTCCCAATAAAATAAATGAAGAAATAAAAATATTTACAAATATTTAATTACCTCAAACCTTCCATAATTGGAAACTGACCTAATATAGCCATTGGAGAACGAGGTGTAGTCATGTCTTCTTACTGACACATACATATCTAAAGTCTCACCACCACAGGTGTCTTAAGGCAAGGCAGAGAAACAGTGAGGACGCAAGTACTACATTGGATTTATCTTAGGCACTTATGATGAGATAAATTACTCTGAGAAGGGGCCGTTTCTCTCTCCGTTGGATATAAAGGAAAACTGGAATTACAAGGTTAGACAGCTAACTTTGGACACCTAAGTTAGAGCAAATGAATTTCACTATAGGTCATAACTGACTGTGGAAAACTGGTGTTTAGTTCCCATCAGATGATGCAAAATTTTTCTTTTCCCCTAGAACTTTGTTGTTTTAAAATGGGAAACATTTGTTGATTTTTCAAATTGCTAACAAGTATTTTTGCTAAAGTTACAACTATAAATGACACAGTACAATAATTCCTTTCTTAAGCAATTAAGTCTTATGATCTTACAGTAAGACAGGAAAGAAGAGAATTACTGGATATAGCATCACATTAGCAAAGAGACAACTAAGAAACTGTCTTCCAGAGTACTGAAAACAGTGAAAGGAAAATGCAAAAATAGAATGTGCATGATGTTCTATATTTAGCTTTGTGAGTAGGCTCTGAAATCTCCTTTGAGCTGTCTTCTTTGATAATCACTGGTAAGACCAAATTCTGAGGCAACAGTAGGGTGTTCTCAGCAATATTTTTATCTGAGGACTCAAACCAGTCAGTATTCAAAGGCAATCTGTGAATTTATTATAGTTCTATATGTAAGTATCTTATTTTTACTTTTGTTAACTGAGCCTAGATTAAAACACAGTTTTGCATCAACCATTTTCAGCATATCTCCAACTTTATTTTTAATGTGATTTTTTACTAATAGCCTTGCACTGGCAGACACGTCTTGAAGATTGTCCCACAGTTAACATCTTATGTAGCTGTAATAAAGAAATTCATTTGTTTTAAAAAATTATTTCAAAGTGAAATATTTTCATACCTCCCTGTACGTCAGCAGTTTTCCAGCTGCATGCTAGCACTGCATCTGCAGTGAATCATACAGAATCATTTTAAGGAGAGAAGGAATGTTGGATATGTGAGGTATAGTCAGATACTATATTCCAACTCTAGCTTTCTTCAACATTAGCTATCACACAGGAACAGTCACATTAGCTTCCCAGTGGTGTAAAATCTCTTTTGCAGTGGCTTTTTAATGTTATAGGTCATAAAAAGTAGGGGAAAAAAGAATGCCATTTCACTGATGATGCTATCATTGCATGCAAAATATAACAGCACCATGCCCTTAACATTCAACTGAGTATCAAGCTAAAACAAAAGTGAAAGTTCCAATTAAAAAAAATGTAAATGAAATATATTTACTGTTAGTAATACTCTTTTGGGGAATTTCAGCGGTATTGTCATTGCTAGTTGAGACACATGAAAATTTCTTCCATAGGGCTCTTATTTTTTTAATGAGCCACTACCAGTTGACACCACTCTCGTATTGGCAGAAACTGATTGAATAGATCTTTGCTTCTTACCATCAACACAGGCTGGCCTTGCTCTTGTTGTACCGGCAATCTGTCCTTTTTTACATGCACAGCGAGCTGTTTGTCGGGCTATAGTCCTTCGGGGCTGACTGCTATCTCTGTCCAAAGTAACAATCTCACATGTACCTGCAGCCAGTTGACCTGGAAAAAGAACCAGCAACAGGTACCAGAGTCACTGAATGCACTACAGGCAATCTATTACAGCCAAAGAGAGTCACGGCCCTATGTCACAGCAGACACTCCACAACAAATGGGCAGCCAGCTGATGGATATAATAAAACCAAGATGACATACAATTTTTCTTTGTGGTGGGCATATGAAAGCCCTGCAAACTGGTTCTGTCAGAAAATGATTATTGTTCCATAAAAGTCAGAGAGCTGAGGTCACACAGGTTACTTTTACTTATGTCAGCTAAGTAAAGGAACAATCTGCTTTTACAGCAATGAAATTTAAACGGTGTGCTCTTCATGTACCTTCAGAAAAGAAATGATAAAGTATATGGAAAACAAAAGACTTCCCCACATGTCCATGAATATAATGAAGTCTTAACTGCAACTTTGTGTGTTGTTTTTGAAAGAAAAAGTCTTTCCAAGTATGCCCATGACCAGACTGTCAGTCCTTTGGCTCTTGCTTCATCTACACAGAATGGCAATTCGTTCTCTACCTGACGCATATTTGAAGTAGATGGTCTTTCTTACTAAATTTACTACATAATCATCTTGCAAATGACAGTAAAATGACACTGCTCCATTAGCTTAGTAACGTTGTTTGCTTTCTATAAACTTCTCCAATACATGTAGCTTTTCCTGAATACTAAGGAAATCCACACCACCTGATTCTGAATTTGGACCATGTTATGAGAGGCAAAAAAAACAGTTGCAAAAACTTCTTTTATGAAGAGTATTTGTCTGAAGCAATCATTATGTATTATATATTTATGTACTCCCTCTGGTGCAACAAATAGTAGGCTACTAGGATGCAAAATACTACCTTTTACCAGCCAGAAAGATACAGTATTGGATTTCAATGCATAGTAAGACTGAGAAAAACCCATCTATCACTTCGCATTGCATATAATTTCTGGATTTTATTGTACAGTAATAAATATAATTTCTATTCAATTACAAACCTTCAAATTAATATGTGCAAAAATGTAACTGCAAATCACAAGCTTACTATATTTTATTTTCAGACAAAAATAAGGTTGTAATAAATGCAATATTGTATTTATAAAAATGTTATGCAGTTTAAATAATATTTACAGTAACTGAAATATTAAGAAAGAATAATGAGACAAAAGGGGAAATTTTAAATCTATATCAGCATAAAAATTTAAAAAAACAACAACAAAACCAAAAAACTAAACCAAAAAAACCAAATCCCTGAAACATATGAATGGCATTTAATTTAGGTCTAAAAGTGTAATGATTTTTTTCTATATAATGCATATTTTCCATTCAGAATACAAGTTAACCCAGTATATTCTTCTCAGAACCAGCTTATGATGCCTCTTATTGTGTGGACACTGTTCTGAAGCTGTTAGAATAGTAAAATATTGTAGGCTGTCAAGAGCATTGTGACTGGTTCACTGCTAAGGCACCTAAATTTTATGTTTGCTGTGACGCCTACACTGCAGTGAACTACAGCATGGTAAAACTGAGGATCTCAAAGATTAATATGGAACGAGGCAAGCTACAAATTCATGCAAATATACAACATATAACTAATATATATTAGGCATTTATAAATACAGATATTATATTTACGATAGTGAATGTGAACATCATAGCGTTTAATGGCTGCTGACAACTAACTAGACTTATGAGCTATGGTCAGTCCTGGGTTTCTACTCTTTTCCACCCATTCTGTTAATAAAAACATCTTAGGATAAGTACACTGAGAGGATTTTTACCCTATTATAATGCTGCTTTTTTCTTTGTTTCCTCTGAAATCTTGGATTAGAAAGCAAAGGGTTAGCAAGAAAGTGGCACATGATTTTCCAAATAAGGAAAAGGGAAATGCATCTACACTGAAGCATCTTGAACTTAAAAAAAAAAAAAAAAAAGCTTTTTCCCCCCCCCCCTGTCGCTAATATATTTCATTCTGGGTTGCAGAAGATGTATTGTTCCCAAGGAATACAACTGTCTTAGTAGATCATGTAAAAAGGACATAATCAGAGGTGTATTTAGATCTTGACCCCTTAGGCATTTGAACATCATGATTACAGTCCTGCATTTCCTGAGAATAGAAATCGAATGGAAATCAAAGAAAAAATGGAAGTATAAATATGATATGTGCAAGTGTTCCTGAGAGTATGGGTTGCTCTATTCTCCACTATCTGTAAGTCTTTATACTGCTGCTGTTTTCATTAAAAGATATGGTAAATCATATAATCTATGTGAATCATCACATAAAAACCCACTCCAGAGGAAAGGAACTGGTTTTACCACACAGTGAGGGTGAATAAGGACTATACTCAGAGAAAAGAAAACAAGGAAGTTTTATGTTACAATAATTTGTGAAAGCAAAAAGCTTTCCAGGGAATGCAAGGAGCAATTATCAATAAGAACACCTATAGACAATCTTTTCTGCTTCTGGACATGTCCAGTTTTAGTTCAGTATACATTCATTTTGAGCCAGTGGGGCTATTTGTTTTTTGTTTGGTTGGGGGTTTTTTATGATTGTTTTCAGCTGTTTATTTTGTTTAGAGATGATAATTTTTTCCAGGCATAGTGACCCTATTTTGTGATGGACTTTGAAAACTGGGATACCTAAATGATAGCAATTCCTATGCAAAGAGAATGTCACACTGCCTTTCAAGGAATTTCACACAGCTATTAAAAATAAAAGAAAATTGGAAAGATTTTTAAAACACTTCATAGAACTATTTTTTTTAAAGATCATTTCTATGTTGCCATTCTTGTTTCTACAACAGATGAAAATTAGAAGTTATTGTAGAGCTGCAGCAGCTCTTCCCACACGTATGATGTAAATACTTCCCTGGACATTGTGTCACAGGATGCAAAGATTGCACATATATTCAGCACTGCAATATAATGTACATCCACTGCTACTTGGGTTTAGATTGTGCTGAACTATGAAAGTATTAGTTAAAGTTATGGAAGTCCATCTTCAGAGAGAGAGTCATCCTGCTGTAAAGCATGTTCTCTTTTTCTCTCATTAAGGAGAGGGTAAGTCTATAGGAGTACCTTACTTAAATGACATGCACGCTACTTGCTTTGTAACAATTTAATCCAGACACGTAAGACACAAAATGATAGAACAAAAGGAATATATTTCTTCTAAGTACTGAGTTTCAGGAATTAGGATACCTTTCATTTTCAGGTCACATAGTGACCTCTTTCAAAGATATTAATGAAAAACAGCCACTCATCTACGAGTCTCTGAACACTCTCCACTCCTAAGCACAGAGAAGAAATCTCAAGGCAGCAGCAAGTGGAGTTTCACTAGAGCTTTTCCAGTTGAGAGATTAAGGGCCACAGTCTATGGAACAGTCATAAAGATTCCATATTTTCAGTAGGTTATATTTATATATTTGCAGCACACAAAACAATTTACCACCTTCCAAACTGAACAAAATAATCTTGGGGGGAAAAAAATAAAAAAGCGCTATCAGAGAACTCTGACTCATCCTAGCCATGTCTGAAAGTTTTTCTTCCAAGAGAAAAACCCATTTTTTGTTATTTTATGGGCCAAGCGTAAAGATAGTTTCAGAGTTACCATCATCCAGTTTTTCAAGTAAATGAGTAGGTATGTCTTCATTATTGTTATTGGTTTTATATTATTGTATGAGTATTTTTAATTTTATAAATATTTATTTTATAAGTTTATTTTAGTAATTAAGACCTTACTGGAAGTTATTTAATTTTGTGTTGCCACCATTCAGTTACTAAACATAGCAAAGGTTCAGGTTCTTCAGTGCTCTTCTATAATGTACTGCATTCTTAAAATGCCAACTGATATGGCCTCTCTCTCTCCCACCACAAGCACACATGCTTCTATATGGAATTATTTCAGCAAAAAGAAAAATTACAGGATTCTACAGGAAAACTACCAAAGTAAAACTGTAAGCCAGACTAAACCAAAACAAAAAGTCCCACAATCTTTAAAACTCCAAATACAACAGGATCAGGCTTGTACGTTCTAACTTGCACTCATGAACTTGTCCACAGTAATTGTTGCATTCAGTATCTATTTTGCTTTTTTTTTCTGAATGAAGTCCCATTATGATAAGTTTTGAAACTGCTCTCTGTGAGACCTTCATGGGAGTCTGTAGGAATCATTGAGTTTAGGGGTATATATTTAGCAAATGGTGTAGGAAATACCTCACAGTAAAACTATTATATTTAAAAATAATATTTAGTACTTAAATTCATGAAAAAAAAAAAAGAGTTTGCTATTGTAAAGTTTAAGTAAATGGCATTTTTAATGCGTAGCAGCAAGAGCCCTCTGTCAACTATATTCCATTGTTGAAAGAACAAAGCTTTTTAAAGATCTGTACTGTCTGTCATAGGTAAGACTCTTAAATAGTAAATATTTCACGTTACATGGAGTGTACTGGGTTAATTTTTTCTCTAATAGAAAATAAAATCTGCCTAATCCACATTGATTATAGCAAGCAAGTTAAAGATATTATGAATTTTTAATTTATGCATGCTGAAAAGCTGAAGACTTTTCCTCAAATTCATATAAAGAAATAAAATCAAATTATGAACTCACAGTATCTGTGGGTACAATGAAAATAAAACTAGATCTAAATATACGGGTCTTTCCAGGGTTTTAGATTTCATGCCCATCCAGAAAATCTACTTCTGAATTGTACATGCAGGCTTATATTATAGTTTCAGTGAACAATTTTTCCATGCATCACCAATTTGATGCCTAGCAACACAAGCTCTTTTAGTTCAAAACGCATCAAGTTAGATGTTATTAAAATTCTTGGCTAGATTCAGATACTCTTTTGTCAGTGAACACAATGCGGGAGTTGTTTCAAAATCAGATCATAGAAATACATTCAGTAGTTTTTTATTACAATATTGAAGTCTTTCTGACAACAGAGCCACGCCAACTCCTAAGCAAAGCTGAATATCAACTTTTCCTACTGAAATAAGGGGGAACTTAAGTACTTAGTATCACTGATGATTTGCAGTTTAATGTTAATTTGAGTTACAAATACCAAACATATTTCAATTAGAAAAAGAAAGGGCATGTATTTAAGTGTAATTTGAAATTTTTTATGCTATATATCCTTCCTCAAAGAAAATGTCCTGAAAGAAGATCTCTTGCACTAAACATCATCCAATTTCAGATAATCTTATTACCTTTTCTTTTTCAATTTTAGTTCAAAATAAGAGAGATTATGGCAAGGAATTGGTTTGCCTCAAAGAACCACGCTTTTTAGCTACAATAGGAAAATTTGTGGAAATCCAACTAGTATAAAATAAGAAAGAGCAACTCCCACAAAGCTTCTGAAAAATCGTAATTCATCTAAAGTAACAGACCAGAATTGGCTCAGTGTCTGTAACTCAGTATGGGAAAAACCTGTTCAAATGAATCAGCACAATTTCAGAATAACTATCAAATAAGAACATTGCTTCAATCTTAATTTATGTGATACAAGGACATTTCAATTTTTCAGTAGCGTATATTAATGGAAATACATTATTTCCCTTTTCTGTTATTACAGTCACTGACATTGAAAGCATTCATTTCCAAGATGTTTCATGTATCATTTAGGACCTTGTATCTTTCTGTTGAAACAAACATTGGGCTGTTTAAGTAACAGATTACACAAAGCAATCCTTCCTGCTAGCACAGTTAGACCACCTGTTTAAAATAGTCTTTACCAGTTTTTCTTGAGGGTATGATTATGCTGTCAGTAGAAGACGACAGGACCAATTTTTTCAAACAAAAAATAACTAATTTGGATAATCCTAATTTTATGGTGTAACCCATGGGTGTCAAGTGAACTAAAAACTAAAAGACCAAATTTTTCAAAACTTCCCATAGATTTACCTCATTAAAGGTTCAGAGCTATATTTGGCTGGAGTCAGCCTCACCATGTGACCTCTGTAGCTTCCCAATCTCAAAAGGAGTGACTCTGGATTTCAGTGGTATAAAAGAAGAAAATTTGTCTCAAAAGATAAGTTTTTAGTGCTCATTTTATAAAGGAAAACTCACTGTAGGACCCAGTTGAGTAAAACCTATGAATAAGAAGAGAAAATTATGGCCAATGCCTTCTCCTTTTAAGGGTGAGTTTAAGTATTTTCAGAGTTCCACTGCAACAAAACAGTGCATTATGTCCCTTTAGTAATTACTAATCTTGTTGCAATTTTCAGACTACCACTTAGCCATCTCAAGCACATAAACAGCACAGACATTAGGAGGATAGGAAAATAGCTTTCAGCCCTTCCATTCTGAAATAAGCAGTAAATTTTAATTAAGAAGGATCTTGCTCTTCTAAATAGTTGCACAGGAAAGAAAATAGAATCTGTGGAGATTTAGGATACATTCAGGACTCATTTTGAGATTTCTTTTTTTCTAGATAAGATTAATGCCCTAACTTATTGCACTTGATACTGCTATTGTACACAATTGCTTAATATTTTGCTGTATAATTACAAATATTTTCCCCTATATCTTACTATTAAAAACATAACAGAAAGAAAAATAAACATAAAACCAAAGTTCTGGAAAAACAAACTTCAAGATTTAAGTTTCTGAAGGTAATTCTCAAACAGAACTGTTACAAAGGAGAATTCCAGAGCAGAAAGGGCTTGAAAAATCAAGCCAAGGATGTATAAATGAATGCGGAAGCAAGGCACTTATATGAACAAATCTAATTCTACATAAATTTTCCTATTTGGTACACTACTTAAAAAAATAATTCGTACCGATCCCATGGTTTTAGGACATGGCAAAGTCATTTCTCAAATTCCTATACAGTCTCAAAAAAAACATGAAAAAAAAAAAAGAAAAAGAAAAAGAAAAACATGGTTAAAATAAGGTATTGAGAAAGAAATTTATATCGGGGTTCTGAGGTCCACAACAGGCCTCACTGCCCTGCCTGGCACACCCTGCTCATGTCCCAGAACCCATTCCAGGCCCCCAGGGCCATCAGTCCCCGCCTCAGTGATGTTGCAGCAGGGTCAGTTTCCAGCTCCCCACAGCCCTGCCCAGACATGGGCCCCAGAGACTCAGACTAGTCCATGGCCCCACCTGGCCTCAACCTGTCCCCAAGGAGGTGATGGTGCCTGGGGTTCCCTAGTGACCCCCTGGATGCCAGACCCTGCCCTGCCAGGTCTCCTGGGGTGAATCTCACTGATTCCAGTATGGAGACTGGAAATCCATCAAGCTGCAGCACCAGGAGGGCAGTGACCTTTGCACCCCTCATTTCAATGATAGAGATGACAGCTTCTGTCTTTGAGAAACATCTTTAAAGCATATTCACACAAAAACCAACCACATGAACCCCATTAACACTGATTTCTTGAATATTATAGGAATATCCACCCTAGCCTAGTAATTTCTGGGGTTTTGTATCAAGTTTCCACGTCTCTTTTTGGATAAAAGAAGGCGTTACAAATAAGGAAATCATAAAACCAATGCTATTAAAAATAAGTAGAAATGACAAGGCATTTGAGCCCTTTCTCTTTATATAAGTCCTGCCTCTGTGTAAGTCAGTGTGAATTGCAAATCTCAGCTACATAGAGCTCCTCCAAGGAGGACCTGAAGCTCTGAGAGCCTCCTGTTCACCCCTCTTCATGCAGGTTTAGTTAATTGCTTCTGGTGGCCTCTGTTGGTTACAAAAAGGAAATAACTGCATGAATTTAGGATTAAATAAAGCTATGGTTATTTGCATAAATTGGGAAGTGGCTTGGCCGTCACTTTATTACTTTATTGAAAATACTTAAAACTGTTAAAAAAAAAAAAAAAAAGGAGAGAAAAAGAAAGAAGAAAAACATCCTTCCATGTTTTTACCAGCCTTTACATGTGAAATAAACCTAGTCTGTTTATAAAACAAACAGAATAGCCATAGGGGGAAAAATGTTATTGGAGGGATGCCGATATTTCTCTTGAGAAAGACAGGAATAAAAAGCACAGTTTTGTCTAAAAAGCTACTGACATTTGTTGGAGCCAGAAGCTGTATGTCAGGAAGGAACAAGTCTGTTGTGTTAGCAAAATATGTCACTGCAGGGAGCATGAAATCAGTTTGAAGGAACATGCAGATAAACCCATATATCAGTAGACACAATGTAGCAGCACAGGTAAACAGAGTTTTTAACTTCTTGAGTTTTTCTTTCTTCAATCAAACTATTTGTTATGCTAGGGTAACTTGATTGCTATTCTAGAATGACTTGAAAACTATTTACATATGTAACACAGGCTTTAAAAAGTCATCATACAGGGATCGTTCCTACTGGTATCAAGATCTGCACGGTAAGATCCTGGGTTCAACAGCAGATTTGGATCCAGCAGGTGTTGTGTGGGAAAGGAGAATCAATACATTGAAATGTTAGTTCCTGTCAATATGTCTTAGTCCTTAAAGTACAGAAATAATAACTCCAAACTTCTAATTACCATCCTCCAGCAAGTAAGTTATATGCTATGCAAAAGGAACTGTGTCATTACTTCGTGCCTCTGGCAGGTTTGAAAACCTGGAGGCCAAACTGTGCAGCCGAAAACAACTGCTACCTAACAATATACAGCCTTGTTAACATGCCATATGCTAACTCATACCTGTGAATAAATAGAAAATTCAGATGATGGAAGTTTTCTGTCATTTCTGTATGGCAAATGTGATCACACTAAATCATCCACTGTACTTTTAGCAGATCTAAATAATTTCTTTTAAATAAGTCTGTTTATTTTGACTACTGTCTGTAACACTACTCTTCCCTTTTTGCAAAAAGCCTTTGACAAAAAAAAGAAAATCCATTTTCTTTCTACTGAAGGCACTTTCATGCAGTTGATTTTATGGTAATCTAGATGGTAGGTTTACTCTGAAATCACTAGATAAAAGAGAAAGTGTTCTGGTAGCTAGTGACATTCTTTTGACTTTTTTTTCACAGAAAGAGTCCATAAACATTCTCCACACAAAATACCGTCTCTCAAGACTGTGTACTTTGTGGTACTGCACTTACAGAGAACATATAGGTACAACAGCTAACACATAACCACAGGGGAATATAAACTTATCTTAGGAACATTGCAAAAATAAACACTGACAAATGGAGGCACTGAAGTAGCACGGTACCCATATCCAAGAAGGAAACACATTTCAGCGATTTTTAACGTCTTAATACACCTGAGAAGAAATAATCTCACTGAATAATATACAGCATTATTTAGAAGTATTAGAAATGAACCTGAATCAGGGTTTGATGCTGAGAATCTTGAGAAAAGGATTCAAAGTTTCAACAGGCAATTATTTGTACCTCCTGAAGCGCCTCTCTCTCTGCAGTGACTGTAAAGGAAGTTTGTGGTGCATGGTTTCAATTGACCTGGATGCTAGCATGAATTCTCATATCGAGCACATCATAAGGACCAGAACAGAATAGCATGTATCTGCTGTGTCTGCTGTTTCTCCTTGATTTGCTCTCAGAGTTTCATTACTTATCAACTAAGAATAGTGTAATATTCCACAGCAGTATCTGCCTCTCCGTGGTCTCCATCCACTGCATGGAGCCACAAAGTCCCTTGTTTAGCTGCTATGCTGAGCACATGGCTAGATTTAGCACACAAGCCTCACTATTGAAGGTACATCAGGGGAGTTTTAGACAATTACATTGTCTTAGAAGTTAAAAAATATAGATGTAGCATGCTAGATAAATATATCTTTTCTGTTAGACTAATATCAAACTTCATCATCAACTAGAGGAAGTGAATTTGACAGGCTCCCTAACTGTTGGATTTGAGTGGTGGCTTTCATTTTAAAGGTCTGTCTAGTTAAAGATTTGCTTTACCTAAGTGTGACAGAGAAGCAAGAACATACTGGCTATTATTCTCAGATGTTCTACAGACTTGGAGGAGTGATTTCCTATCTGGGCCAGCTTCACTGCTGCATTTTCCATTTTTATACGTTTTGCTCAAAATGACTTATGAAACAGGTGCATGCTGAAACGAAAAGTTTTCATGGATGAAATCCATGATTTTTATATCCTCTTTTCTAGTCCTCCAAGAAGATGACCATTTAGTGGATAAGATTCTCTTCTGCACAACTCAGGAATGTGACAGGAAAAGAGGTTTTAAGTTGCTCAGATATATCCAAGGCTGCTCAAAGACAGGACCATGAACAAGGACTACCAGTCATCCCAACCACTCAGTAAAAGGCTCAAGATCAGAGATGTATGCAATACCTCTTCCTATGTCCCATTTATCAAGAACATTGTCTTCCATTTACAGACTGTGTTCAACCATTGCATACTCACAACATCCATTCTTTCAGCTCTACACCATATAATGGGGCTTACATCAAAGAAGATATATGTCATGTATGTTCACACCAGATGTAGAATTAATCTCAAGATACTGAAAAGCTGAAAACATTAAGTGTATAAATCCATTCTGTGCTAGACTTAGCTGTAAAATAGATACAAACAAAACTATTGGCATAAGCAAAACTCCAAGGTATATGTTCATACCACAGAAAGCAATGTTAAAAACTCTTTACACTGATGACCTTTTAAAAAACTCTAACCTTTTTTATTATTATTATTCCCTCTATAACAAGGTCCATCTTTTTATGTACTGCTTATCAGTTTTACTAGCTAGTAAAAAGTTAAATTATGCTATCAATTTCCCAATGAATGCCTAATAAATAATAATTCCTGAGATAGAGATCCTTAATAAAAATGAATGAAAATAAGGCCTGTCACTGTTTTATTCAGCATTTTGGTGAAGAAAATTTGCTATTACTTATGGTGTACCATCCTGAAATATGCTTCTTAAGACATAGCATAGACTGTAGTTAGTTTTCTAAACACAAAAAAAGGTTACTTACATAAACACACACACCATGTATGCATAGACATATATTCATGGAAGGATGTGTTGTGCTGTATGACCTTGAAGTTGAAGATAATATGGAATGCATTGCTTCATATATTGATCATAAGATATAAGCAATTTGCCAAGATCCTTCACAACAGCTATTATACCACAGAGTGAAGCAGTAAGCCTGCTCTTTATAATACCATAGCCATTGCATGTAATAGTTTTACTTTACAGTATATAACTTTTAGTTCAATCCAGAGAAAAATTTCAAAGTAGAAATCACCTGTCTAAGAAGAATTCCATCTGATTTCTAAGGGAACGTCACATTCAAAAAACCAGTCAGGTCCAAGTCTGGCATTGGCTATGCTTTGTATTGTTTGTTCTCATCTACTTGCTAGAACTTTAACACCACAATGTTGACTGTAGTAAATATTTCAGTGTTCTGACTGTGTCTGGTGGATGACACTAAATTATCCTCTCAAATTTGGGATTAAGGGCATAAAACCCCATCATAAACTATATTCCATCTTTCATCAGCTAAGTCTCTAAGAATTAAAACTAAGAGGATGTAAGATGTGATCAGCTCCCTGGGTCACACTGAAGCAGCACTAACCAGAAATTCTCTCACACAGAGGACAACATGAAAGCTGTCAAGTTAAAGAGCGCAAAGGATAAATAAGTGCCGCTCCTCATCCAGAGGAAATGCTGAAGAAGAACAGTTAACATTACGGAGAAGCATTAACATTTTCTGCCTTCCTTTTGGTGAATATAGTTAACTTGTTTAGGTCAGTGATACTGATACTGTGTTTCTGTGCTAATGGTATGAAGGCATGAGAAAGCATAAAATTCATGGACAGGAGAATGATCCCACAGGGATGAGTAAGAAAGCAGCAAAGAGAGATTTATTGAACGAATGTTTGCACTTACCAAAAGTAATAAAACTTGAATGATATCAAGCAATTCATGCACATATATGAGATATACATGGTCATGCTGACCACTTATGGCTTGCCTTTCTTATTTTAATTTTCCCAATGGCAATATAACAGCTTGAATGAACACTGAGGATAAGCTGATAGAAATCAGAACAGAAAAGCTGGCAATAAATATTTTATTTAAAAAGGGTTTCTGAAAGGCCAAATGTGGGAAGTTTCATCTGCTAANCTACAAGTCCATTTTATTGCTAAAAATTACTTCAGATACTTAAAAGGCTGCAAAACCAGGTTAAATCTAATAAAACAATCAGGCTTCTTTTTCCTATTTGCCTCATTTTGGCCATATAACCTTTTGTCTAAATGTTTCAAATACAAAATGTATCAGGTTCAAAGAAAATAAAGTTATTTTAATTAGGTATAGGTAATCTGAATTTATACAGCAACCATTAAATGGAGAGTCATTATGACACTAAGACAAATCCAATCATTCAGACCAAAACTGAGTAGGGTATCTCTAGAGAAAACAGGCCAACACAGGTGTGTACTACCTACAGGGCAACTAAGAGTAGTGAATTGAATGATTAATCACAGCTGTAATGAGACATTGCATTATTTGTGTGTATGCTAACACAAATGTGTTTTAGTCTCATGCTGAAGAGGATAACGGCAGAGAGAGACAGTAGTTTTGCAACAAAGAAGAAAACATCACTTGCCCTCACTGCAAGAGAAACATAAGCTTGCCTATATACAGAAAGCAGTGACTGTGTTATTCAGAGGAAGGAATGTATTAAATAACAGTTACGTGATCTTGGTTTAATACAGGAATGGCAATCAGAAGACTAGGATTCAGTTTCTGATGTTGACATATATCTTCTGTACTGGATAACCATTTTGCTCTTGTTAACAGGAGACTACAGCACTATTTTCAGTGAAACTACACCACCATCAAACTCACAGTAGCCCAGAGCTGAAGCCATGAGAACTGTAGCATTAAACAAAATTCAGCTCTTCTAATCTGCTGAAACCTAATGAATTAAAGAACTACATTACTTCTCTTGTCTTAAGCAAAAATAGTTGTACATCTTCTGTATAACATGAATCCTTGCACAATGACTAATCCCACTCCCAATAAAATCAATAGAAGTTTTACCATTAACTTCACAAACAGCAAATTCAACAGAATAATGAGAAAGTCTCCACACTCCCAGCACTAGCCCTCTAGCAAATTTGTGTTGCATCTTAAATAACTGTGATTCTGACCAAGGACATTTGTCAAATGAATTCTTATCCAAGTGAAAGCTCTATTTTAAGAAACATTCACTTTGTATGACTTTGTATGTACCACAAGTCATGGCAGCAGCTCTGAACAAAGGTGCTCTGGGATCAGGAAGCTGATATAGATGCAAAGCCAAAGGCACACTCGTTCAGTGTTTTACTTGGCTGTGCATTGTATGACAACTCTATGGTTATCTCTATCTTTTCTGGACTAGATGACATTCCAGGCAACCCTTTCAACCTAAATCATTCTATGATTAAATGATTCAAATAATGTACCGATATTCACTGATGTACACCGTGCGTATACACTAGTACACACTGTCTAGTGTATACTAGACACTAGTAGTGTGTAGTGTATACTTTCTATACTCTTATACATAGCTGCTTGCTATGGGTGTTGATGCTTTAAAATATGTGAATTTGATTCATCTCTTCTAGTCTAGCAATTTCAAACAGAGTTTCTCTTTTCTATTGCTTAATATCATGTTGCCATAACAGAACTACTCAGCTGATATGAGACAAGCTTATTCCAATACCAGACCATTTAATACCCGAATTCTGGTATCTTCAATCAAACTAAGCTGGTCACTGCTGGAAAAGAAATTTGGTAAAAGATCCAAAGACCTCAGTAAGAGCAAAGTGCATATGTAAATTATTTCTGACTATGCAAAGCTCCTTAAGAGAATATAAAATTATATGTATTACAGAAGTAGTGTTTATATATATAGTATCTGTATGCATAATATAAATAGTGTATATTTTAAAATTTTTAGGGTATATTCCATACTCAAAAACTTCAGAGATGATGGAATATTGTTTGATGACATAATTGCAAACTGCAGTAGTATTCAACGAGAAAACACAAGTGAAATTATTGCCTAAATAGCAAGTATGCACATATATCTGTAGCTGTGTGTATATATGTACACAGGAATATGTATGTTTTTGGTTATGTATGTTTTATGGATGGATTATAGATGACATCTACTAGGAAAGAAGAGTAAATTATGGATGAAACATGTAGATTGTGAAAGGATGTTGTGATGTACATATACTGCATCAAGTTGACATGGATGCATGGCTCATATAAACCTTATGCACAAATATGTATCTATTGCTACTAACTCACATTTTCCTATTAAGAACAGTAATACTATTTCCCATGCAATGTGCCCAGCTGTAAATAGCTTACAAATACTAAGCAGTGAAGAACCAGGCCTTTGAACTGCAAGAAAGAGGAAATTTGGCTCCATCCTCAACAATGAATATTTAATGGTCCCCTCTTCCATTTACATCTGACAATCCTTCCTACCAATTGTCCTTTTCACAAATCCTAGCAGGGAAGACAAGAATAAAAGATCAAGACTGGACTGGATGCTTACCCCTTCATATAAACCTCTTCACAGTCAGGCAAATGTTGTAAAGTCAGAACACTTTTTCTTCTCTTTTTTAATACAATTACATAACTGATATCTTGCATCCTCTCCTACACAGTGAGAGTTTCATAGCGATTACTGAGATTGTATATAATCTTATACATAGAAATGCATGCCCATATGCACAAACACACACAGAGGCATATCAAATCCTGTCATCCTGGGATAAGAAATGTCTCAAATTTTTTTGCCTTCCTCTCATTAGAAAAAATCATTGATGGTAGTTACTCTGTAATGAGTACACAACTGAGGAAAAAAAAAAGTAAAAAAGATAAAAACCTCAGGATATCCAGGCAACCAATCCTTTCCACATTGTNNNTAGTCTCTCAGCACATATAAAGGCAATACCTTTATTAAAATTTCCATGTAGCCTAACTACAGGACAGTTTGATATGTGAGGAAAGAAATTGGATATGGACTTCATAAACCAGTCAATAATTATTTATGAAACAGAGTAATTTGCAGGCTTTAGTTTGTGGTTTCTCCTTCAAATTATCAAGGAAAGCCATGAAACCTTACACGTCTGCAATTAATTATTACATACTTATCCCAGTGAACTTTAATTTAGCAAGGTAATTNAGAAGTAGCACGTTTTTGAGTTAGTGGTCCCAAAGGAGAGAAGATGAGGCCTTCTGTTGCTAAGCAAGAGTTTGCCAGTTATTTCAAGCTTTAGCTGAGTACAAGCAATAATCACTACTGCCTGAAATATATTGGAATGAAAGTACATGGGACCATTCATGATACTTCATCAGCATGCAGGAGGCAAACAGAGTGACTGCAGTGATTGAATACAGGCTCAGACTACTGGCTTTAATCTCCATCTCATTCATTCAGCCTTTACTTTTGGCACAGCTGTATGATAAACACTCTGACATTCTTCCTTGCCCACCCTCCTTTGGAATCTCATGATTGCTGCATGCATGATGGTTACGTATTTAAGGTATTCAGTCTCCCCC
>VYZX01013257.1:256231-277656 GCA_013401335.1 Brachypteracias leptosomus | reverse complement strand
GGGTTGGAACTAGACGATCTTGGAGGTCCCTTCCAACCTTGACAATTCTATGATTCTATGATAATTGGATGTGCTGGACTACTAGAATATAGGAATACCTCCACAAGTGGAGTCCCATAGAAGACATTTAGCCTAAGAAGCAGCTTTACAGCACACAGCAATAGCTAAGTATAACCTTCCTCATTCATCTCAGCCAAGTCACCACACAGAAGCCCTACAACTGCCAATAAAGTGTTTTACATAAGTGTATCTTGAAACAGTGCTTTTCAAATTTGTTTATGTTCACAGCAGTATTTTCTTTTTTGTTATGTACCAGAGGACTATAAAAGGTTCGTTCCCCTTCCCAAATAGTTTTGAATCATTTAAAGAATACTGCAAGGAGCAACCATGGTAATTTTTCTTTAGCAAGCATGTGTCAAAGCAGAACATATAGGTACTTAGGAATGGAGGAGGCTGTGTTTTGGGGTGCATAATGCTAGCACTAAGCTAGGCAAGACCTTCATCAAGCATGACTACCAAAGTTCCAGTCCTTGCCCTCCTCCTTTGCTCCTTGAGTTACAAACAGTCGAGTCTCACTTCCTTCTCCCCTTTAAGACAAAAAAGCACCATATTTTCTCATTCTGACATTATTTCCTTGATTTACCAATGTAACAGTTTCTTTTGTGCATTCATTCAATCAAGCATTACTACCAATTTGTGCTGCTTTCTGCTAAAAAAAAATCTGAGCCTACTTTTCATCATGATACAAGGCATTTCATGAGTTTCAGAAAGGGTCCTAATAAGCTAGAGTGCTACTGTTAGCACACTACTGGAGGATTATCTGTGCCCCACTCTCACAACAACTGTGACATACCATCAGACATTACATATCACACATCTTACATTTTCATCTTTGTCTTTATTTCAGCATTCAAAAGCATGCCTCTTCTCAAACAGCTCTTGAAGCTAAAGAGCTGTTCTGATTTCTCCCTCATGTGTTCAGTCTAGTCATTTGCAGAATGTGTATGTCTTTCATTGAACAGTACTGCCATTGAGGTAAAAGTTTTCTTTTTTCTTAAATAAGGAAAGCACATCACACCTGAGCTGTTAATACCAGGAACAGTTCTAGGCTATGAGCCAGCATACCTATGTTCAAGTCATAAATAACAAGCTCTGTTACTTTTAAAGTGGAGAATAATCATCCTCTGTCATCCATGTCTTCTGATGAGACCAAATCTAGCATTTATTCTAAGGCAAATTTCAAAAAACCCAAAGGGAACCTAGTTTTCCTGGAATAAGATATTCAGCTGCCAGGGTATAGTATGTGCAGAACAGCTTGCACTCTACAGGCAGAGAAGATAGAATCTGCCTTATGCTTAACAGTGTGATAACTGTAAAGTTGGACATTTCTCTACTACCTGCTTTAGCAAAGCTAGTCAGTACAGTAGTAGGTACTGGAGTGTGTTGCAGTAAGGAATTTAGTATCTTTTAATTCAGAAGTAACTTCATAATTTAATCTGTTCTCCCACCCCTTTCCTTCCTGGTGGGCTTAGAAACACCATAACAATATAGGTATTGCTAACAATATAGCACAAAACATGTTGCATTTTTGCAGTTGTCAGACTTGTAGCAACTTATTTTCTCCTAGGGAGAGGCTGGTATCAGAACAACCTGCTCTTTTTGACCACTTACTCTGTACTTTCAGTTAGAAATGTCTGTAGCTACCTAGAGGGAACCCAGCCAGCTGGGGTATTGAGAACAACCTGGCTGGCATTGTCCTTCCAGTCAGTGCAGAGCTCTGCCATAAGTCAGCAGCGAGCTCAGACACCTCCCATTGATGCAGTACCACAGTTAAGGCATCCATACCACACTCCCTCTGCACAAGCAGCATACATTTGTCTTCTAGAGTTTGCTGTACACATTTAGAGTTTGCATGCCTTGGAAAATAGCAACATCTGCCTAGCATAAGAAGTGAATGCAAACAATTTTTATCACCAAGTACACCATCACAGGCTTCTCAGGTCTTTTATTCAGATGGAGACACACAAGCAAGGAGTAGTATCGAAAACTAGAAAGCACCAGAACTTAATAGAAAGTTTTATGCTGAATGTAAAGTCTGAAAGGCCAAGTAAATTCCAAACATTAGGTTTTCTTGTGTGCTTTTGCAAGACAGGGAGGAAAGGAAGGAGGAGAACTGTTATTACAGCCACAGAAGCTGCAATTTCCTCATCCTTTCCAGTGCTATGAAGATGTTACAAGCAGCACAAATAACTAAGTGGTGTCCTCCATTCTCTCCACCCCAATATATGTTTCATATTAAAAGGAATATACATTCCTACTACCAACCATATAGCTGCATCCAGTCCCAAGAGCAGCTGCTTTGAATATAAGCCATTTCTATTGCTCTATGACATCTCTTGCACCAACAAGGGCTTACAACAGAAGTTAAGCCAAAGAAAGCTGAAAAACTTATGTTGAACATATATACAACACCTTAGATAAGAAAAGTGCATGTAGTTTGCACCAACACACATCATGCTAAATGCTAACCTTTTTATCTATCTATATAGATGATATATCAGAATGTGAAAATACAGATACACAGAAGATCTGCCTCTCCTATAACCCACCAGTTTCATAGGAAGTGGGAAAAGTCCTGAGGTATTTTTAAGAACTCCACAACCCAGCCAAGTCCCTCATGCACTGTTTTTATTTATTAGGACACACTATTGTTTTCCCCTGATTCTTTCTGCCAAAAAACATATTATATGATATAAAAAGCAAGTTTTTCACCTTCCCCATCTGAAGCACAGAGGCTAGAAATTGAACACAGGAATGGAAGGACTACAGTTTGAACTTAAAAAAAATCCCATCATAGAAATAACATAAATAACTAATACTGGGGTAAGAACATAAAATAATACCTTATTTCTTGAAAATTTTATTAACACAGTAGTGTAGGAAAGGAAGCTCAAACTTGGCATCAAGAGTGCCTAAGGAAACCAGTAGATGGAAGTTTTGTGTACATAACACAGTGTCTTGGGTCTAGATGCCTAGCTTTTAAAACTTTAATTTATGGTGTGGAAACTAGCTTCCATGCCAACAAAAGAGCTAAGAATGCATCTTCTAATGGACAGACAAGGGTTTATGTTGTGGTAAATTCCTCCTTTACTACCCCTCCCTTCTCCTTAGTTACTTAGCACTCTTCTGTAGCTTAAAATAAAGCCCAAGTTCATATACTGGAGCAAAACCATGATCAGATTCCAGTCAGCTAGACTGTTTGATATTTTTCAAAGTATCCCTTCCCAGCCTCCTATGTCCTTGAGCTGCTGAGGCAGGACCCAAAGGTCAGGCAGTCTCAAAGGAGAAGCCTTGAATGTTTCCTTAAGGCCCAGTCTGAAGTTTCTACCTAATCCAATAGGCTTGGGAGTTTTTTTAGTTTAAGAGTAAAAAGCAAATAGCTTACATGAATCATATCACTAGGTAAGTCAAGGCTTTTGACAAAAAAATCATATCTTGGGAGAATCAGTTTGTTTTTTTTAAGAAAAGATTATTTGCTCTCACTGATAACCCTCTAAAAGCATACATTAGCTAGCCTACTAGAAAGGTAACTATTTCACCTGTTTTTTTTGCTCAGCATTATAGCCACCAGCATAGAATCTGTATATACCATCCTATTAGTCATGAATAGCAGCTCAGAGAAATATTAGCATACCACATACAGAACAGAAGTGTAAAGTCTATCAGACTCTACACACTAAGAACATTTCATTCTTCAAGGTCTAACAGGTTTTGTTTAGCTGAGAGTCAATTATCACATAGAAATTTTATAAACAATATTGTAACACCCCTTAAGTTGATACAGTAAGGCTACCCAGAACAGAGCACAAGCTTCTTACTCCAAGTAGCACAGTCTTTCAGAAGGACAACTATCTCCTTACAGATAACCATAAAATAGCATCTCATTATTTTTAGGACCTCTCCTGAATTACCTCAAATAAACATTAGCTACAGATACAAGCCCTATAAGCCAGTATTAGATCCTGAGAAACCACTGACTTACAGCTATTACCATAACCAACTAGCCTTACTAGACTTGAGCAATTCAAAAGTGAACTACCATCCTCAGAGCAGACCAGACTCTTTTTACCTTAGTTTTACGGACAGCCACAACTCACTTCCTCCCCACCTGAGAGGTGAAGGAAGAACAGAGCTTTAGAAGGAAAACAGAGGAGTTTTTATAACCTGCTCGCTCCCCTGTTTTGCTCTTTAGCACTAGCTCAGCCACACACCTGCAGCTCTAACAAAAACCTGCCCTATGAGTGGTTCTCATTAAGAAGTTATCAGTATAAAATAGGAACAGCTGCTAAGGGTTGAGACACACCAGATGGTTGTTTATGCCAGACCTACGCAGTAGTTAGTCAGTAAAACAAGGTGGAGGAATGCAAAAACATGAGTGATTCTCCTTAGATCGATTTTGGTTTTATTTTTTTTAGCTTTAGGGTCTTAATTTTAAGATAATGGAAATGCTTATGTTTTTTCAATTATCTTGGGTCAATCTGTGTTTTGGCGTAAGAGGGATGCATAAATAGTATGTATCATTAAGGGCTCTACAGTATTCACAACTTCTTTTGCTTGACAGATCCCTTGCTTAAATTAAAAAATCCAAATACATTTAGTAAGGCAAGATAGTATAAAAATGAGGATCAGGTTGTTTCCTAATACATTTTATTTATTGTCATTAAAACTACAGACTTGGAATTTAACCTGCTTCTTTTGAACTTTGGCTATCGACTAAGCTTTTGTTTCTCTCAGTACACTTAAAAACTTCATCCCCAGCCTGCTGTAGTACAGGGTAGCTCTGCAAAATCAGATTTGTATTTAGTATTTTGTTCAGATGCATGTGTCAACTTGGGACCAAAACCTGCTTGGATTCTTATCATGAAAATGATTAATCTGCATGTGCTTTTTTTAACCTCTCTCTTTTTTTTGTCTCCAGCAAGATGACCTGACGAATGGGCCAACTTTACTCGAATGACTGTTTTTCTGGCAAAAGTATGTGTCTTTGTCTTGGCTGGGATAGAGCTAATATTTTTTTCTTAGTAGATAGAATAGTGCTGTTTTGAATTCAGTGTGGGATGTGGCGTGAGAAGAATACTGATAATATACTGATGTTTTTAGTTGTTGCTAAGAATTCAAGGACTTTTCAGCTTCCCATGTCTTGCTAGTGTGCAGGTGCCCCAGAAGCTGGGAGGGAGCATGACCAGAGCAACGGACACAAACTGGCCAATGGAATATTCTTTATCATATAGCGTCATGCTCAGTATATAGATGAGGGTTAGCCAGGAAGCGGGGTCTCTCTCTTTTCCAAGGTTGTGGTTTGGAGATTTTCTCACTACTCAGGGACAGGCTGGGCCTCAGTTGGTTCCCTGAGGCAGGGGAGGGTGAGTGAGCAGCTTTGTGGTGTTTGACTGCCAGACAGGTTCAAACCACAATAAATATTTTGATGCCCAACATGGGGCTTGAAGGGTTGAGATAATGACAGATCTGATCAGAGCGTCTTAAAAGATATTTGCTATTAGCATTCATTATCATAGTTTCATAGTTGCTGGGCACAATGTTGATTTATTGGCTCTTAGACTTGTAGTGTTCATTGTTAGAGTTGTGTATGTAACACTTCCCTTGCTGTATATAGTCCCTGTGCTGCTGCTTATCATCCCTGGGAGCAGGATTAAGGTTTTTGCTTTGATGTACTATGTAACACTGGTTTATGGTATGAAAAAAGTATTGGTTGTGGGACTAATCTGGTATTTGTACTCATCATTGTCATCACCTCTGTACTTTGGGAGCTATCTATTGGAGGCTATTACTAATTATACCCTTTACCTTTTCTACTTGGAGAGCCAATCTATGGGGGAGACACCTTCCTTCACCTTCTACTCCTGGCTAATTACAATAACATTTGAGAATTCTGAAAATTTTTAATATCCTTGGGATGCTGAAACCAGCATGATCCAATTGCTGGCAACCTGGAATATGGTTCAGGCTTTGTTTAGGGTTAAATATCTATTTAAGAGTACCACCCAGAGATCTGTCCTGATGCTGGATAATCATGGGTCGCATGGCATGTGAGAGAATATGGGCAGGTATCTAGAGAACTTCTTACCTCCACTGGTTTGAAACTTCACACCCAAACAACTACAGGACCCTGATAAAGTGATAGAAAATTTGAAAGGGAAATGCTGTGGCTCTCCCAAAGAGGCAGAACTTACCGCACTGTGCTGGGCCCTGGCCAGCATCTACCAAACACTGCTCGATATTATGCGGCACCCGCAGCAGGAAGGGAAGGAAACCAGACCGACAGATACTGTGGCTGCTCCAACCCCTGCGACAGACAATATGGTTCTTCCAACCCAGCAACAGGAACTGCAGCCATTCCAACCCCAGCAACAGGAACTGCAGCCATTCCAATCCCGGCAACAAGCACTGCAGCTGAGCCAAGAGAATCAACCAGTGCCAGTATCAGTCACCCTCGTACAGAAGAAAAGATATAACAAATAAGTTTGCTTAGCAAAGGATGAAGATGAACCAGGGTGAAGTGCTAGGGCTTGAGCAATAGGCCCTGAATTAAAGTTGACATATGGATGAATCTCACAACCACACAGTGTGTGTTTGTGACTGAAACCAGCAGAGGATTTTTCTCTGCTGGGAAATTAGCTGATCAGTTGTGAGAACAGACACACACACAACTATCCTGAGAAACAGATGATTAAAACCGAAACAGATAAAGATACCTCCTCTTTGAGTTCCTTCCCAGGCTTGGGTTGCTTGGATGGAATCCAATAAGGAGGAAAAATAGCAGGTGTCCCTCTTTTGAAGTTATTTTTAAGGTTGCCTATGTGACCTGAGTTGTTTATTCAATCGTATAAAAGCTGGTCCCACTTGCAGTGAACTTTGGAAGCCGACCTGTGGGTGGACACATTGTGTAGGACTCCCCCATTACCAGAAAGGCCCCAACTGCTCGCTGCAACTGGGACTCCTCAGCAACAGCTGGACAGGACAAGGAACCGAACAGGACAAGGGTAATGTATTTGATGATGTATCTTCCTAGCACTTACTGTACTGGCCTTCGTATGACTATGATCAAGCTTCTGACTTGGCTTATTCCTTCTTCTGTTATATCATCTACTATGATTAGATTTATTACCTTGCTTATTCCCCCTGCTGTTAACTATATTCTGTCATTTCTGTATCCACTGGAATTAGACAATAAAATAAGCTTATGCCTGCTGTTGGTAGCTGTATCCTTTATGCTGAGCCAGGTAATTGGCAAAACACAGGGTCATCCAAGTATAGGAGGAAAAGGCAGAACCAAAGTTTATCACCCATCCCCGTCCCTGAGTGTGCTGTGAGATATGTGAAAAGATTTCAGCTGTCCTCCAGGTGAGCACATTATTACCTGGCTGCTCTGATGCTAGAGCCAGTAGCTTGGAATTAGAGGGTAAGGTCTAGGGAAGGTGGCATCCATTGTTGTATACCAACTCATTGGCAGTAATGAACTGGGGAGAAGAAGAGGCACCAAAGGTGAATGATGTGGCTTGATAATTTTGGTGATTTGAAGAAAATATCTCTTCCTCCCTTGTCACCACTGTAGCAAAATTGCCAGACATACTAGCCAAGGAACTGTCCCAAGAGTTCCAGTAATTTGAGGATAAGTTCTGCTCACCACCTGTATGGCCCAGTATCTCAGCTATTAGGAGTAAGTGTGCCTCTGCTCAAGAGAGGGAATATAGAAGGCACATGCCATGGAGTACCCTGTTGTTTTACCTGCATGATCATGAATACAATATTAGGAAGTGGGAAGGAAAGCCCACTTCAAACCTAAATGCACAGGTGTATGAGTTGCAAGGGAAATAATCAGAAAAGGGGATTCTTCTGAGAAGAATAATCTGAGGTGGTAGCCTGAGACTCCATAAATGTGGTGAGTATCATGGAAATAGATCAATGACTCTGGTTTGGGTATTATATTTGAAATGATTCATCTGTACAGAATGTTAAAGCAAGTATCGCTGATCATTCTTAAATGTCTACAAAGGTAGAAAATATGAGTGGGATCTGACCTACTGAACAAAGACGTTGGAAGGACCTATGGGTAGCAGATAAATTTTTAAATGCTTCTTAAGGAGAAGTGAAATAGTGAAGTATCTATTTCTTGTAATCTTTAAATTTAAAAAAGTATCTTGCTACAGGGTATGTTTTTCAGCTATAGATCATGTTAGCTGAGGTTTGCAAGTTTTATGCATTCTGGTGAAAATTTCTCTTGCAAATAGCTATTTATCCCAGAATCATGATGAATTCTTATGATTATAAACATCCATGTAGAATTTGCACATTGGGTCATTATGTGTTGAAGGCTGAGGTACAAAAATTAAAAAACATTATTATCAAAAAGAAGTTTGGGCACCCAGTTTGAGCTAATATGGAAGGGATTGTTTTTCTTTAAACTGTGACTGGAAGGACCTCACAGACTATAATCTCCTCTTGTTGCCAGCAACCATGTTTTATATCCCTCATAAAATGTTTAAGCTCTATCTAATGGATAGCTGGATTTTCAGCCCCTATTCAGTAGCATTTGGAACTCTATTATTGTTACATTGGCTAACCCTTACATCTTTCATATGAGATCATATTCCAAGTACAGTTTTTAGAGTTGCCAGAAATTCTCCTTTATGGAAACATTTTCCTGCCACTGATATGCCTTTAGCATATATCACTTTGAAGTGATAAATGCAATCTTGTCTTCAGAAATGGCAATGTTTCCTTATTATTTTTCCTAGACCAGTAGTAAGAGGCTAAGCAAAACTATAAATGTGGTGTGTGCGTGATGCAGCTTTCATAGTGAATGTGCAGCCAATGTGAAACTGGGAAGGAAAGATCTCTGGTTGCAGGAGGAAGGAACAGGAAGAAGGTGTCAAGAAATAAGTCTTTGTGGACAAAGAATAGTGATTAAAGTCATTATTGGATAAGATTTTCATATAAAGAGTTAATTTTATTTAAAAGCATGAAAGTTATGCTTTGGCAATGTAGAACAACAATTTATAACACTGGAGTCTTTGTGATAGGAAGGTAATGCGTTTGGGTCACAATTAAGTTCTTAAAAATTGATCCTAGTAACATTCTTTCTAGTAACATTAAAACACTAAATGTAAAAAGAAAAAGGAAATGGGAAGCTGTATTCTCATCAAAGTCTATACTGAAAAAACACTCTGCTATCCCTTGCCTATAATGTAAGATGATATCATGGTTAAGATACCAGCAGCTGTCTATAGCCTCCCCATCTGTTGTACTTTTTCTAAAATGTCTGGATACTTCCCTGGAGACAGTGTGCTGGTGAAAATGCTGCCATAGTCATCCCCAGGGCAGTTCTCTGAATTGTGCCCACCTAGATCTGTTCTGAATAAGATTTCAAGACATGGTGTTAGAGCTACTCTAGCGTTACTTCCTATTATTAGTTTAAAACCAACCCTCGAGGTGCTGCTGCATATTTTACTGCATTTCAGCAATATTGAATCTGTGTTTGGAACAGGACATTGAACAAAGGAAAATGCTTTGCAGAATTGTATGGGCTCTGTTCTGCAAATAAAATCTTAGGGATAAATGGGGATAAGTGAAGCAAGAGAATTTATAAAACGGATTCCTGACATTACTCTTTTCTTCTCCCTCACCCTGTACTTACCTTTTGGCACTTCCTAGGTTTAATCATGTATGGAGAGCATTATCCTAGATAGTAGTGTTTATTTGATGCATATGCTAATAATTCACATTGATATATGCTTACTTTGCATTTTTGGTTGCTCTGAGACTGCTGAATCAGCCTTGCCACATGTGAAATGCAATCAAAGTTGAAATCTTGTGAATGAAAACTTTGATTTGTTTTAATTTATTACCGTTAAACAGTATTTCCCCAAAGTATTCACTTACAGCATGTTAATTTTGTTCTCCCAGTGAACATTTCAAGCACTGCTTCATACTGTGAATCCTATGTGACAGCACACATAACTATGCAAGTAACAGATACTTCAAAACCCATGAGAAACAGAGTGACAGGGACTGAAGCTCTCCATAAACAAAATGTGATTACAGGAGTCAGTTCTGCATCACAGCAAGATGTAGAATTTGAAGTTGATTACTATTGCTTTAATTTATAGGCCAATTTTGGCTCTCAGAAACCACTGTAAATTTGGAGTAGCCCTAGTAACTTCAACAAAGTTGCCTTAAGTTTCCATCACAGTAGATGATAGCAAAGTTTCTTGCTCTATGCTATTCATTTAACTCATTGTATCATTTTACCAGTTATTTATAGCTATGTTCATCTGAGACTGTATGGCAGAGTACCTGTGAAAGTCGTACAGGCAGGTCTTTGGCGCGTACAGGAAGTGACAATGAAAAAATGAATCCATCTGAGAAAGTTGTACTGTTCCTGCTTACTGCTGCCTTTCTCACCCATTAGAGTGGTCTCACTTGCTAAAGAAATCTCACACTTCATTAACTCAGCCTTCGGCTAGTGTCCAACCAAGGGACTATTGCAGAATGATCCCTGATTGGGGCCATATTACATCATCAGCTGATGGAGCTGGCAACTACCTATTTCTCTTCCTGAAACTTAATTTCTAAACTCTTTCATTACAATTGAGTCAATTATTCCTGACATTCAGCCAGTGAGTTGCTCCCTGTACCCCTGCTGCTGGTCTCTGCCAGCCTGCGAATGAGGCTGCCTTGCTTACAATTCTGGCACTTCATCTCACCCGAAATAAATGTGTCCCTCCAACTGCTTTGCTTCTGCCTGACCTTATTGCTCATTGGGTTGGTAAGGGATGTCTGCTTACTCCTTGGATCTTGTAAGTTCTTTCTTCACCCATATTCCCTTCACTAATTGCCTCCTCAAAATAATTTCTGTGTGGTCAGGCCTTCATTTGTGATGGCCAGCTTGCTTCTGGTCTTCCAGAGATCACACCTGCATATGATGTGGGAGGTGCTCTGCTTTGAAAGGAAGGATATCTTGTGAAAGTGCCCATTCCTTTCCATACTAAGCATGAAAAGAAGTCCTCAGTAACTAAAAGACTGGTTTGTGGCCTTCCTAGGTAGGACTTCTTTAATGAATTATCCTGAAGAGTTCAAGTGCATATCAGTTCTTTATCCCATCCTATGACCTTTAGGCATACAGAGAAAATGGGAAAAAAAAATAAATTACAAACTCCCTTGCCATGGAAGAGGGGGTCTCTATTCATGGTGTGTAAAACTAGCAGAACCAAATGCTTTTCAGAAACAAAGATTTAAATAAATCACCTAAGAAAAATGACTGGGTTGTTCAGTTTATTTTTATACTCCCCAGGATGTTGATACGCCATATCAGCACTAAATTTGTGCAAAGTTTGGTTATTAGAACCAACTCGGGTGTAAATAACAGGAGGAACAAAACAGTGTATTGAGTTTGAGTTTCACCTTTTTCTTTTCCTTCGGGGGATGCCCTCTTTGAATATGTCAGAAAGGGACCTGTTCTTTTCTAGGAGGTCCTCTAATGTTTGCCTAAAGCAACAGTACATGTTAAAATCCTATGTATGAAGTCAAAAATTATGAATCTAATTTCTGTTATGTAAAATATGTTAAAACATATAATTTATAGTAGTTTGAACAGAATCTGTGGCAGTAATTTTCAAGTGCAGCTATGGTGTGGCAGTGCTGCTATCATATGGTTGACTCCAGAGAATTTGAGTGCCATTTTCATGTGTATTGAAAGGTTTGGATGCTCCCCATCCTGCCAATCTCTTCATTGTACTATGTGAGAAACTGAGGGTGGAAAAGAGGCACCCCCAGCCTGACCTGTATACTGAATTGGTTTTGTTGAAGTAGTCTTCTCATGATAGTTCATGTCTCTGAGAAAACAATCTTTTTCTGATTTAGTGATGGTTTATTTCAGCATAATTTGAATTTTTAAACCTTCTTCAATGGTAGCTTTGTGCAAGCTGGATTGACTCTACATTGCAGCTAGCCAGGAGGGTGTGCATGTTATTAATTATTGTGCCTCAGCTGAGACTTAAGAACTTTTTGAACTGTTCTAACACAGTTGCGAGTTATTATGTGTTCATACCCTTCATGATCTAAGATAACCCAAAGCAGATCTGACTAAAATGAATTTCAGCACAATCGTTTGCATTAATAAAATTGTCTCAAAGTTATGCTTGAAATGTAAAACTTGAGGTGATGATTGAGGAGTTACATCTCCCAGCTATGTGCCTGATCCCTCTGTGAAAGATTACTACCCTCACAGCAGAGTTGCATTAAATATATCCTTTTATGAGCTCTCATCCTTTCCAATCACAAATCATTCACCAGGGACTACTTGGAGATCCTTAACAAAATACCTTGCTATGTGTTTTCTGATTGTGTCCAGTGCCCTACACTGTTGCAATCTTCTACCAGTAGATGTCAGCTCAGAACTGATGAAAGTTCATTCTGTTTGTTTCAAGGTAATTATAATACAGTGTTTCTGTGGCTTTGGCCTTGACTTTCAATATCAGATTGTTTGTTCAGAACATCAGAAAACGTGATATCACTATTCAGACATTCAACCTATGACCAGTATGACATTTGCATACTCTGGGACATTTATAAAGGGAGAGAGAATTCAGACTGGATAAATGTGTGACTGAAAAAAGAAAGCCAGTTATTCTGTTAGTTATTGCAATTTAAGGAAAGATTTTTCAAGATCAAACTCTGGTTCCAAGTCAACATACTTCTAGATTAAGCTAGTAAGCCAGGGCAAAGAAACCGCTGTGGTGCAGAGGGTGGTAGTAATTTGTGGCAGCCTCTATGCTGCCAGAAACAGGATTACTGGAGCACTCAGAGGAGTCTCTGCCCCAGTGAACTGGTTACCCCGGTGAGACAGTGTGAGGGAGGGTTATGCTTGGTCTGTACTGTGCTGCTGGGATTTATTTTTTTTCTCAGAATTATAGGGCTATTTGTAGCTTGTATATATTGCTGGAACATCATTTGAGAGGCAAAAATGTGACCATTGGTCTTTAGAGTAGCATGGCACTGTACACACAACCCCAGGCTGGAACAGGAAGAGGTGTATTTCTCTGTGTACTGTGGAGGCAGGTGCTGTAGTGCTGTCTCTGCTTGTCATCTGCTCTCCAGGCAGACAGAAAGACTTACTACCATGCTCCTGGGACATGTTCTTGCTTCAGTGTGTGAAGTGCTGGGGCCTGGGCTGTGGGCCCCAAGTTGGAGTTGACCTATGGATGAGTCACAACCCAGCAGTATGTCTTGTTCCCCAAGTGGTTTCAGGCCCCAGAGACAGAACCTGGCCCAACTGTGTGAGGCCCTGCCTTCCCCAGGTGATCATGGTTGGGGTGGTGTGCGAGGCTAGAGCTATATTAACCAGGAACCGACCAGTTTGGGAGAAGATACAAGGAGTTGATTGGTTTGAAGAGAGTTCCTGTTGGGGGCAGCTTGCTGAGTTCTCTCTCAATGGTGTGTTCCCCCTTGGCTGATTTGAGGCAGAGAAGAGCAAACAGATGAAGAATAAAAGATGAAGGTATGCTGAGGGACTGTTGGTGAGTTTGGTGTTGGCTTGGGGAAGAAGAGAGCTAGCAGCACAGTGTGTTCCTGAGCTTTGTGACCAAGCCCATGTGGGATGGTCAGTCTTATGTTCAGAAATTCCTGCTTCGGGGATAGAAGCGTGCTATTAGTATATTCCCACACTTTCCATACGACTGTAGCTATTTCTCCTGAGGATTTCTGGAGGCCTTTCCCAGAGATATTAGTGCCTCAGCCATGGAGCTATGCTGAGGGCCTGTGGTACACTGGGAAAGACTGCTGTGCCCTGTGAAGTAGTGACTTTAGCTTGCTGTCACATCTAACCAAGGTTCTTCCTGCTCTGCATGAGCATTCCCTGCTCAATCTGCATTTGAGAAGTGGATTGGTTGCTCCTGCTTGCAGGTGAGTTGTTTATGCTGTGGAGTAGATGTTTGGTGAAAGCAGTGGCATTCAGAAAAGTTTTTTCCCCTTGAAATGCAGAAGGCACAAGGAATGGAGGATGAGGACAGGCACGTAAATGCTGCAGTTACTGTGCAATTCTGTGGAGGGACTGGGGCTTTGGAATGGGCTGAAGCCCCTTTGTTGTACATATTCGGGAGAACCAACAGTGGGGCATGCAGAAACTAGACCATTAGGCTGAATAAGGAGCTTCCTTCCAACTCTCAGGACCTTGAGAGCACCCACAGGCTGGGCAGCCCCTTCTCTCCTGGGATTGGATTTGGCTGCCTGTGTTGGAGGCCAGCCCTGATATGGTGCAGCTGTGTAGCCTTGGATGAGACAGCTATGAAAAGAACAGTGTGAGAAGGGAATGTGAGGGTCCTCCTCAGGATCTTCTCTTTTGGCTTAGGCCCTTGCCTGAACTATGTGGTACCCATGTCTGGCCATATCCTTGCTAGTCCTGACCCCCAGCTGGCTTCCTGGCTTGGCCTAGGACCTGCCTGGTCAGCACGAATTTGTCTGATGATCACTGGACTATTGTCTGAGCTTGGTTACTGTTGTCATACCTGCTCTGCTCACCTTTTTTGGGGGCTTTGGGATGGGGACTTTGCTGGTGAGGCCACTATCACCATTGACTGCATGTTCATCTACCCTGGTGGAGCAGCCAGCTCTTGATGCTACAAGGGTGATTTAGGTTATGTATATTACAAATTTATAATTTATAAATACATGTGTAAGTTAAAATTTAACTTGTGTTGGCAGTTCAGTTCTCTGTACTAATACCATGGAGTCTGTAAAGTGATTAATGATGTATCTCCTCAAAATTAATGAGATAAGAAATAATAGATCATTTTCTGATATTAGGCCTTTTGAACTGATAGGTGTCTTACAGATGGCATACCAGCTGCCACTTGGTCGTCTAAAAAAAGAAAATGGATAAATCAGTTCCAAGGAATATTATTCTTTATTTTTGCAGACTGTGGCCTAGCTCAATGTACAATTGTGAATGCCTATATACTAAGTTCAGAAAAGTCAAGTTGCACAGTTTCGATGTCATTAGGAGATTATCTGTCTTTGTTTAAAAACTTGACACTAGTGACATTGCTGTTAACCATGTATCATTTTTTTTGGAGGAGGCTTTTTTGCTATTGCCCAATAAATGGTACTACTTTCACAGCCTGTTCTACTGTGCCCGGCCCTCTGATGTTAATGTTTGACAATGGCAGGAGGGCGATTTTGTTGACTTGAGTGAAGGTTGATACTGGTGACAAAAATCTGTTTGGATACCTGTGTGTTCAGGGTCATCAATTAGATTGAGCTAACAAACCCTGCGCCTGAGACCCAGAGTTATTTTCATAGAGGATGGTTCCAGGAGCCTGCTTGTTTATGGGACTGATACAGGCAACCAGAGAGTCCCTTTATTCCTGGGGCTAGAACAAAGCAGGTGGGGAATTAAGAGACATTCTGCATACCTACATCCAAGTGACATATGATGTGAGTTTCTGAGGGAGGCTATAATGATTTGTACAATTCTAATTGATTTATAGTTAGATTTTACTATACAACCATCAGTTATTTTGATACAGGCTTTATGGGATTATAGGTTTAGTGTGATTTTTATGTGTTAAGAGACCATAGTTTTACAGGCTTAAGATGGCATTAGCTTTTAGGCGATTGTAATATTTTGCAACTTTTTAAAAGCTTAGTAATCTGTTCCTTGGCTTTTCTGCATGTGCAGGACCCATGTAGCAAATGTATTTTAAGAAAAAACTAAATAATTAACTATTCAATCAAAGCCAAAACATTTTAAGCCTACTAGCTGCTTGTTCATACACAGAGAAAATAAGTCACGTTCAGTGTGAATTGAAATGACCTATATGTTTCTGTGCTCAAAACATCTAGGTATAGTGAAAGTATGTGAGTCACAAATAAGATTATCAGAGGTTAAGCTCATTGGCAATGGCTATCTGAAGAATTCTTCCACTTCTTGGCCACCCCCAGCCTTTAACAGCTCGTGTAACTGCTGTGTGAAGTTGCTTGAAGCTGGTGCTTCAGAGCAGTGGCACTGGTATTGAAGCTGGTGCTTCAGAGCAGTGGCACTGGTATTGAAGCTGGTGCTTCAGAGCAGTGGCACTGGTATTGAAGCTGGTAGAGAAGCTGCTATGAAACTGCATATGCAAGCTCTTGGCCCCAGACTGGTAAGTGACTTCATGAGCTTGAGATTCTGCTCCTAAAACTCTGTCTTTCTGCAAGGGACTTGCCCTGCCACTTCTGCCTGTGTATTCTGCATCCACTGCTGTGGAAAACTAGTCCAAGGCCTGCTTAACTTTCCTCCATTGCTGAACACCGCTCCCTCCGTGCGTGTCAGCAGCAGCTCTTGCTATTAGTGCCTACAGGCACATTATGTTAAAACCAGTTTAATATTGTTAGAATTTGGCCTGGGAGAGCCTCTGTTACCAGTGCTGGAGAGTATAACAGTTGCTAAAATACCATAATGGAAAAAAGAACTAATATTTGAGGCCAGTGGGAATATTCCACCTCTCTGTGCCAAGAAGCCTGCGAAGGGAGCAGAGTGTCAGCAAATGGAGAGGCTTAGTAAGTGACCAATGCGGTCCTCGGGAGTTTGCCCTGTCCAGAAATCAGACTGTTACTGCTCTTGCTGTAATGAATAATGCCTGCCGGTATTATTTATTAGGGAGGAGAAATGACAACGCAATGCTGCACTGGGATGCAGATGCTTGCTGTCAGGAGAATGGCTTCTCCCTTTTCATCCTCTTACCTCAGCTCTGCTCTGCAAATAAATGAGGAAGGCTAAGCAGTGTGGACACACAGCTTTATGCAGCTCCACTCTTGCAATAGTAAGAGTCCTTTGCCAGTCGGCAATGATTATCACCATATCAGTGTGGCAATAGGTGACTATTGCATGGGGTGAGGTGTTGTATTTATTAAAACTATGGTCCACAGTGAATGAGGAACCTCACACGGGAGGAGACAAGACATCTGTGCCAAGTCCCACTCATGCAGCTAGGACTGTCCCAACCTCTGCATGTCCTTGGCAGCTGCCTGAAGCTGAGCAATTGACACAGCTTTGAAGTTGGCAAAGGAGAGCAGGCTACTCGGGACTGCAGCCTGTGTGCTGAGACTTCTGATCCAGCTCTGCAAGCTGAAATGTCTTTAGCTGGAATGGGCAGGGGAATCTATGGAAAGGCATGTTTCTGTTGGTGAGAGAGATGTGGCTAAATTCTGGGCTCTGGTACCTGTGCACAATGAATAATGAGCAGAGAGAAGGGAAGAGAGTTTTGGTACAACCTTCCTTTTAACTGATTGAATGTTCAGTAGCATGATATAATAATATTTAAATAAATGTGGAGGACTGACCCTTCCACAGGGTGTGTGCAGAAACTTCTGTATCTGATTCTCTGAATCCTGCACTTGGTCCTCCAGCATAGATTGAACTGTGCATATCTGTTTTTTTTTTTCATGGAAGGGACAAAATATGTTAAAACTTTTTTTAAAAACAAAAAATAAAATGTTGAGGCTTTGTGTGGGGAGAAAGAAGCTAAAGGCAATTATAGATGGGAAAACTGTCTTTTTTTTTTTTTTAGATAGATGTCTGGATGGAGTCTGTTTTGGCTTAAACAAAGGTAATACAATTTGTAAGACTGCAACAGCAGAGCATATTTCTCTAACTTTTGTTTGTTGTTATCTAGTTTTATGAATTTCTAACCTCTGTTTCAACGTATTTAGAATTTCTATTTCATTTTCACCAGACACAACATTTTGTGTTGTGCATTTGGCTCTATGCATGCACAAGGGTTACAAAAAAAGCACTATATGTGCATTATTGCTGTACCTTTATATTTATCTACATGCCAAGACTAATCCAAGATGCAGTAATATTTTGCCTTAGAGAAATTGTACCAATGAACCTTAACCCTGATCTTAAGAGACTTAGTCTCTGTTCCTGTGACAGTATGTTTATTCTTTACTTCAGGGCCTCTTTTGAGCTAAAACAGCCATTTAGAGCAAATTGTTCCAGACAGCTTTTCTGCCTCTGAGTAACAAACTGTGCAACTTGTTTTTGTATCTTCCTATACCTTTTCCAGGTGATTCCTGCAAACAAATCCACTACAGTATCCATCCAGCACTGGAATATTCTAAATGTGGAGAAATGATGTGACTCATTAACAGCGTGACCTTTCAGCACTCTCTATTTGTAAAAATTGCTGCTTGCAGGGGACAAAGCCCACTGTGCTTTGTGTACTTATCATTGTGAATACAATGTGTACAGTGTCCATATTGGAGGAAAAAATATATCCAGGAACTTTCTATGTTTTCAGTTGTTATTAGTGTAGGTTCTTGTGCTGTGTGAGTGGTAGATAAAATTATACCCATATTGTAAAAGAATGCTACGTGTTGAGGGTTTAGTCCTAGGATAGATCTAAACCCCTGTAAGGTGTAAGTGCTCTATATTTCTTCAAGTATTTAATCTATTTAAATCATATTAAATAATTTTAAAGTTGATTGATTGATCAATCTCAAAAAGTGACAGAGAATATATCCCTATACTAAACAGGATTTTATTTTTTTTAACTTCATTGTAAACAAATATATTATCTGTGAAAGGGTAAAAGAACAGAGATGAAAAAGGATTGTTTGCCTGTAGTAAAGTGGAGATGTCAAGGGAAAAATGGAGCCCACTTCAGCTGCTGTTAAAGTTAATAAGGGCTGGATCAAACCTAGGATTTCTTACAGCTCTCATGAGGCACCAGAGCTCTTGACTTCAGTGATCAAGAATTAATACAGAATAATTATGAACTATATAAATCTGTTCACCAAAGAAGAAAGAACTCCCGGGTAGATTTAACATGGTAAAACTTGCTTTATTAAACCTTTTTTAATTAACCAAATACCTTACGTTATTTCAGGTCCTGCTATGTTGTTGTTTCTTATAGGAGAACTACTGAAACAAAGATAAAAGTCAGTTTAGGAATATAAAGCTATTTATTTTAGAATTACATGTAAAATGAAAAGAAGTTAATCAGAGATGAAGGTAACTATCAAGCTAAAATCTCAGGCTGGAAGTGTAAATAGGTTTGTAGTAGACTAACACATAATTTACTGCCCTTTTAGAAACATTTTGTTGAATTGCAGTTGCAACGCAATTTACAAATTGCTGGAAGTGAGATAGATTTTTTGTTTGCATTCTCACAGAGATTTTTCTTTCTTTGTTGCTGCCACAGAAAGGAGACAGGAGTTATTTCTGTAATAAGGCAAGTATTCTTCCTTTCTTTTTGTGTAATTTTAGCATAACTGAGACATTGCATTGCTTAAAATGAAAAAAAAATCCACATGTATAAATCCATACTTATGTTTGTGCAATTACTGATTTTTTAAATAGAAATATTTGTATTGTTAACTGTAATTGAGTTTTCCACCTTGTCCCCTCTATTTCTGTTTATTAGAAATTGTTATAGGAAAATATGAACAAGTGAAAATCTGATTTAGTGGTTCATATTGCATCTCATTAATTTTAAGGCTGCATAATTGTAAATTCTACAGTAATACTAAACAAATTTATTTATAGGCAGTTGAATAGATAGGCTGGAGCTGAAGTGGAGTCTCCCAGGATACTTAAGATATTCTGTGAACACTTTATACTACTTGCATTAATGGTAAATTTTGAGAATTGTTAAGTGGATACAATGAACAGAGACAGGAATGAGCTTCATTACAGCTACAGCAATTTGTAAACATGAGAAGCCAAAATGAAGGAATTCTTGCAGAATAAGCACCTGCTTATCAGCTATGCTACCAAGAAAAATGAAACACTGGGAGAAATCTCAGAGTGATTTTTCTGTTCAAAATGTGGTTAAGTTCAGATAATGTTATCCTGTAGTGAGGATCTGAGGACCTAAGCAGGTTTTACAACATGAAGAAATCTTTTCTTGTCTGTATGATTTTACACAGAATATGCAAATTTCTGAGGTGGTGCTCAGTTAGCTGTTTTCAGCAAAATTATGTTGGAACATAAATAATTCTAAATAGTTCATGAAATATGAATAAAGGCCTATTCAATAGTTTCTCTTTTGGAGTCTCATGGGAAACGAATGGTGTTGCTGAAGCTCTTTTGAAGAGATATATTCTGTAAAATTTAACATGCCACATACTTTTCCATTAATTTGAAATAGTTTTCTATTCTTTCAGTGTTCCATTATGGTTAAAACTTTTGTCAAATGTCAGTCCTCAGTTGTGCAGTTTCCAACAAGGACTATTGAGCTTGTCCTAAAATGATTAACCAGTGCTGGAAACATTTCACTTTTCTGCATTGCTGCTTCTTGTTACTACAGAAGGAAGTAGTTCTCTGTTGGGTGAAATGTTCTACCTCTACGTAAAATTAGAGATATTGTTGCTTGTCTACTTGACATCTATGAACGCAGAAAGCCCAGTGCTGCTGTTTGCATGATATGTCCACTTGCACAAGGGGCTTTCCCTGCATCGCATTATTGTGTACTATCAACGTAATAGAAGTGGAAAAGACAGAGTATATGTCACATATGTTGATAAGATTTCTGCTGCTGCAAAATCTTTCTCACCCCAAATTACAGCAGGCTACAGCAAGATTAATTTGGTCAAAAAATGATAAAAACACAGAAAAGCTTTCAAATTGAGGGGGAACTCCAATTAACACAACTTTATACCTTAGGTAAAAAAGCTATGCCATGATATATTTAGTCTTTTACAAAGTAATAACAAATATTAGTAAGTTAGAGCAGGAATGGCTATTCACTTTATCTTACAAAACATGGTGAATAAGGTATTCTTTAAACTGAAATGTTTTGCCTGCAAAATTAAAAGGATTTTTTTTCTTATAATGCAAATTTTCCTTGGGAAAGTCATTATTTCAGGAAACTGTTTGGTATCTAGAGTTTAGTGGGATCTAGAAAAGGAGTTGGCAATGAAAAAACCCCAACAAAACAAAACCGAAAACCAAGCTTACACAGATTTGACTGTTAAGTAAAGAATTAGGTGTTTTAGAAAAGAGAGAAATTCTCATCCTACTGACTCATGGGTCTAGAATAATCTACCTGAGGCAGATGTGACCAAAGTACCTCTTGCAAAACTCCTTGAAGTTTTATGAAACAGCTGTGGCCAAGGACAAAGCTCTGCAGCAGCTGAGCCACGGGCCTGATTCACCACAATTGTTAGGCCTCCATTCTGATGGTAGCACTTCTCCCATGACATAGAATGAGGTCCTCACAGTTCTCTGACACCTGCTAATTTTAGGGGGAATTGGTGTGGGTGCAAAGAGGGCAGCTTCCTAGGTTGTACCAGGCAAGAGAGGTCCAGCTCAACCTCTTACATTGCACTACCTTGTACAAGCACTACTGCAATTTCAGAAACAATCC
>VYZX01013257.1:240863-256147 GCA_013401335.1 Brachypteracias leptosomus | reverse complement strand
TCCAGTTCTGGAGCCCCCAGCACAAGAAGGATGTGGACATATTGGAGCGTGTCCAGAGGAGGGCCACCAAAATGATCAGGGGAATGGAGCATCTCTCCTATGAAGACAGGCTGAGGGAGTTGGGGTTGTTCAGCCTGGAGAAGAGAAGTCTCCGGGGGGACCTTAGAGTGACCTTCCAGTACCTGAAGGGGGCCTACATGAAAGCGGGGGAAGGTCTATTCAAGATGATTTGTAATGATAGGACAAGGAGTAATGGTTTTAAGCTAGGAAAGGATAGATTTAGACTGGATATTAGAAAAAAGTTCTTTAACATGAGGGTGATAGATCAGTGGAATGGGCTGCCCAGAGAGGTGGTGGAGGCCCCATCCCTGGAGTCATTCAAGGTCAGGCTTGATGGGGCTCTGAGCAGCCTGACTGAGGCTTGGGTAGGGAGGTTGGATGAGATGATCTCTAGAGGTCCCTTCCAGCCTAAAACATTCTATGATTTTTATGATTCTATGATTGATGCAATCAAATTGTGTCTTGTTGATCCTGAAGTGCACATGGTGACACACGCTCTAAACAATTTATTTTAGTATGTAAAGGAAATATACCACCTCCAGCCTGCCCCTGCTTTATGTCAAATACACTCTTAAGAGTTTTATCTCAGCATGGAGTTCAAATGTTGATTTTAACTTATACAAATAATTTCTATTAAGCAGCTTCTATGAATGAGACCAACTGAAACCTTGAAAGTGCTTTACGGTAAATGAGGCATCTTAATAATTACTGCTTAAATATGATTAATTATGTATTGTGCTATTTACTGTGAAAGCTTGGTGCACTTAAACTCTCCTTGATGTATATGAGCTGCCCAACTTGGATGTTTTTCATTCTCTTTTTGCAGCAAATTTCATACATTCTAAGTGAAACCTCCCATCCTTTCTCATTAATGTTGCATGTCTGAATTCAAATATTTCTTTTATAATGCTGGGTGTGGTTTTACTTGCTTTATCATTTGCATTTCTAATAGTTTTGTGGTAGTGATTTAGAATCTAAATAGTAAAGGCATCCCATCTCTAAAGGAATGGCAAAATCATAAGAAAAACTGGGTGTGACACTATAAAATTAGGCCCCTTTTACCGTCTCTGCCCCTCCCTGCCCCCAGGGCTGGAGTTTGCTAACCACAAATAGTTCAGCTGAAAAGTTTGTTTACAGTCTTATGCAAGGGGCTTTTATTCTGCATATGTTACAAATAATAGCTTTAGACTAATAAGAAGATCTTAGAACATTACTCTGACATCTGTAAGTCATTATTGGAAGTTACATTCTTGGTGGAAGGAGCTCCAGCTCTTTCCTCCTCCCCTTCTCCCAGATCTCTGCTGGAAAAAAAAGCCAGCAGAATAAACTGGTTCTGATATCTCTTATAAGATATGTGGATAATCCTTTCGATAGAAGTCCAGTCTCTGTCCTCAACAATGGCTTAACTAGAAGACACTTACTGCAACAACAGAAAAAAATGAAACTTTAGGGAGAGCAAATTGCCTGGTGAACCTATGTCTAAATGCTAAAATTCACAGATTTTAAAAATCTGGTTACTTGATTCAGCCACTCTTACTTGTGTCAAATAATACATGAATTTTCCTGATAAGCAGAGCTGATGGGACTGGGCCCTTGGCTGAATAATGGAGAATCCTACAAGGAACAAAATGTAGCATCCTTCAAAATAGTATGTACGTTTTTCTTTCCTTATTTTGGCCTGAATTTCATCTTTGAGTCTTGGTCTTTAGCTAGTATTTGCTTGCTAGTACCACTAGGAGATCTGAACTCATGTAAACTGAACTAGTGAGGGGTTCCAACTTGCATCTCTCCAGGCAGATGACCTCATTACAGCTTTAGTCAACGCAGCTTAGATACTCAAGCAATTTCATTAACTCTGAGAGGAACAACTTATTAACTTCTTGGTAAACACATCAGAAATTGGTTGAACTGGTGCTTGATGAAGATATGCATTATGGGTGAAGTTCCCTGAAACTTCACTGGCAAAGATGGGTAAGATGATGCCCTAAAAATCAGAGTACCAGAATAATCCATGCAGTGTTCTGATATGCAGAACAAACGTAAGTTAAAGTAGAAGTAATAAAGTAAAACCACTTTGTAAAAGCTGGGGTTTTTCTGGTTTGGTTATCTTTTTTTTTTTTTTTTGACATGTAGTATACAGAAAAGTGAGAGAGCAATGTAATTAGATATTATAATGAAAATGATGTGTATAATTCCTCAAATTAGCTGACAATTTTTGTGAGCTCGTTTGTCAGATCCATCAAGCAGATTAAATTGAGTTTTGGCTTTGTTTTTAAATTGAAAATAAATACTTAAGTTTAATCTGATGAGGTTTTGCATATGCAGAAAACATGCACTGTAGATAAGTGTAAAAGACTTGCAGACAATTTGTATGTGCAGTTGATAGCATGCATGAAAAGAGAAGCAAACTTTAAAATCAGAGTGATAGCACATTTCTACAGTATATAGTTGGTCAAAATACAATTTAAAAATTACCAAAATTTTGAAAGTTTTCAAAATAATGCTTATTCTTTTGAACATGTTACAAAGACTGTAAGAAAGCAGAAAAAGGAGTGAACTAAAAAAAGACTGCTCACATCTACATAGCTAAATTAACTGTGGGCTTGTATAACACTTTCCTTTCTGATGTGTAAGAAGCCCCATGTGCAATATCTGTATTTGTTGGCAGATGGAAGATGGGAGCAGAGGGAGTTGTTTCTCATTTAAATGGATCTCCTTTCTTTTTTTTAATAGTAACCAAGAAAGAAGGTATCCTTTAACTGTGCTAGGCTATACGTACTTTGTTGCTTAAAATTGTCCTTGGCATATTAATAGTATAGCACAGCATTCAAATAATATCATTTGTGGTGGGTGTGGGAGTGAAGACCTCATCGCTGGATTTGGGAATATCTACCATGGGAAATCTCTTATGAAATAACTGTTGCTTTGTGCAGTGTGGTCTATTCCAAATGCTAACCATTTACTCTTCAGATATTTTTCACGAGCCTTGCAGATAAGATATCTCTGTGGAGATTGATTTAGCTGTGTTCAGAAAACCAAGCTCTCACCAGAGATGGGGAAATCACCCCACCTTTCTTTCAGTTTGGTGGTAGAATATTAACAAGGGGAGTGTTAGTCTCTGGAGCTTCCTCCCACCCTTTAACACATCAGATTCATATTAGCAATAGTTATTATCTAGAAGGGTGACTCAGAGTCAGCTGTTTTCAATTTTTGCTTATAGCACCCTAGAGAAAAATGTATATATAAGTAACAATTTACATTTTCATTTTTGTATTTTATTGTGTTGGAGCTGGTTACAATACCATGGTAACAGTTGCTTTGCAGATTCACTTTTGACAGCGTTTGATTCTTTGCCATAGTGGAGTTGGTTAAAGGGCTTGTTCATGGTAAGAACTGGTAAACCTGCAATTTTGAATATTTCAATATTTACTATTTTGTCGAAAGAATTTAAGTAGGAAATACTTGTCTTTATTTAAAAAAAGCAAATATTTACAAAAATAAGCAAAAATAAATATTCAATGCATTATTTTGCTTCAGGATTTGCTTAACACATAATGTGTGTGCACATATAACAGCATGTGCAATGTGTAAAGAGAGTTTTACAATTCCTACAGCTGTTCACCACATGTGTGGCCGCATGGGGAAAAGAAGTATGAGGCAAGAACGGTCCCCAGCTTATGCCCCAATGAGAGATGTATATAGATACAGTAAAACATGTACATATAGGTGTTGTTAAAATGCTAATAATTACCAAGGACTAAGTTTTGAGTAGTACAACAAACACATATTTCAACAACTACACGTAGAACAAGAAAATTCAACTAAACTGCTGAATATGTTGGTTTAGACTCTTTTTTTACCCACAGAAATTCAACAAATACACAGAACTCCACATGGGCTTTAGTTCTACTATTTAAGACAGGAATTACTCTCAAACATTAACTGCATTACTTGTAATTAGAAAATAGAGCAGCTCAGTTGTATGTTTTGTTTGCTAACTTGACCTAACTGATGCTTAGTCTTTCTGATAGATAGATGGTTTCATTTGCTGTCATCACACTTTTTACATAAAAGGTAAATGAAAGTACGTTGCATCAGAGAAACCACTCTTGGTCTTGGTTTAAAAAAAAAAAGTTTTCTCATACCTATGCTAAGTAAGTCTGTTTATTCACAAACGTATTATGCAGCTGTTAAGAAGATACCTTTGTCATCCCCTCTGCATTAAAGAGAATTTGCTACCTTTTATATTTCTAAGACTGAAATTTTGGACCCAAAGAATTCAGCTGCTTTCTCTTCAGGGATGAAAAAGGACTATGGTTGAGTATTTTTACCCCGAAGAAGTAAAATCATTTAAGAAATAAAGGTGTGCATAAGACAGTATCTCCTCTGGTATATCTGGCTCATACATACACACACATGTGGATATGTAAGGTTCCAAGTTTAATGGAAGAGTCATTTATGTTTTGTTTGAGGAGAAAGAGGTCTGGGAAGAAGGATTCTACAATACCTTCATGGGCAGCCATTGAAGTTCTTCCTAGCAGAGGGCCAGTACAAATCCTGGATACCACATGGAGTCAAAATAGGAATAAAGAAGGACAGAGCAGTACATGAAAGCTATTTCATTGCATTGGCATAGATTTCAACCCTTAGAAGCAGAGATCTACAAATGTTTTGTGAATTTGAATTCACTTTGTGAGTATCTTAGAACAATATCAGGTGCATCTATTTGGCAGGCAGCGTTATTTCTGTCAGTGCCCTGCAGTACCTTGTCTTAAGTTTCTCTGGTCCATGTGGGTCCCTAAAGAGAAGTTAGACTAAATTGTGTCCTGTGAGGTATATGGGATATGTCTACTTCAGCACTGTAGGTTGGATCAGGAGCAGGCTTTGGAAATGAACCTCCCGGTCATTCCCACACATAGGACTTCTGTTTGCAAGATGGTTTGCAGTCTTAGAGCACACAAATGGGTTTCCTCATGGTTGAAATTAAACTGTGATTCAGGACATAACATCCTTTAACAACTAATGGATGTGCAGTCCACACTGGAATTGGTTGGAAATAACTCCCCATAAACTCTATGTAGTTCAGACATTCAACCCTCAACACAGTTTGTTCTGTAGACCCCTTCCTATTGTACTGCACTAGTTGTTAATAGAGATATACCCACAGTCTAATCATTAACATGTCTTGCCCTCCTAAAAAATGATTATGGGAATCTGTTCTTTTATCTCCTATTCCTTCTGGAATTAATTATTGTTCATTAACAAAGTGGTTGGTCTATTTCATGGGAGAAACAGGATGAGACAGATGGAGGCCAGCCAATGTTCTTTAGCATGAGGCCTTTCTCACCCTCATAAGTGATAGTTTTGTGGCTCACACATTAGGAACAGTTTTCAATGTAGTTAACTATTCTGCTTCTGTTGCCTCTTGGTATCAAAATATCTCGACATCTAAATATCTTGATATCTAAGTCAGATGAAAAAAATGTGTTCTCTTCATCTGTGAGATAACAAAGAGCTCTCTGGTTTATAGATTTTCCTGTCTGTGTGTACTTGGATGTATCAGTGTATTTTCTAGAGTAGGCAAATGTTATCCTTCCACATTTGAAAAAGTATATTGTGTAGAAATGTTTGTACTTTGCTTTTCATTTTTTTCCCCTTTTCTTTTCTTCTCTCTTCTCTCCAAGCACATAATGTTTCTTTCTTAGTAATTTGGATCTCTTACACCCTATGCAAGTTGAATTTTTTAGGTATGTTTTGGCTAGTTCAGAAAAGCATAAATTTTTCCTTATGAGCTTTGAAACCTCCTGCAGACCTATGTTGCTGTGGTGCACACCTACCATGCTAGCCTGTAAATGCCTCAGAAAAAAAGGTTTTGCTGACGAAGGAACTTTTAGATAACATTAATCCCTAAGGCAACAGCAAAATTGAAAGACCTAAATAGCAAATTTAGCGGGTACATAAATGTATGATCTCTGATAAAAGTAAAACTTGCCTTTGATTATTTCTTTTTCTCCATGGTTTTCAACAGCATTGAGTGTGGAATTTTGTGGTCTCTCTGATAAACTTCAGATGGTTCAGCAGATGCAGCGCTCATACGTGGTGAGTATAAGCAACCTGCTTTGTACAAAAGGTTCCTGGCCCTGTGATACAGTGGGGCCTGGACTGTCCCTGATTTTAAGCAATTTTCACATGATAACATTGGGGGCACTGGCTCTGACGCACTTAGTTTGCCAATGTCCTTCAGCTCATTATTGCCTTCGTATTTGACATTGCCAGTTCTGTGGAACAAATAATTGAGAAATACATAAAATTTTTGTTAAATTGTGCAAGGCAGAGAATGTTGGTAGGTTACAAAAAGCAGCTGTGAGAATTAACAAGGCTTGAATTTGGGCCCTTAGTGAGTAATATTAATGAGAATACAGCTAGTGGAATATACTCTGAACTGCTTGCGAACTGATATTTCACATTTTTTTGTCTTTGGATCTCTGCTATGATTGGTATTGTCAGTCAGTTGGTTTTAAGGTGCTTTCAGCTGCTTTCAGCTTATCTGTGTGGACTTGAAAGATTCTTCACAAGCCCCATTCTCACTAGTGCGATCGAGAGACCCAAGAACTGGGAAGACCAATCTCTTCCATCAAGGTTTGGTAAAGGAGCAGATAGGACTGTGGGTTGTTTAAATTCCTCCCTTTCTTTTCTCAATACCTCTCTTGATATTTTGTGCATAGATGAAGGAAAAAGAAACTTGCATTTGGCTTTTTTAATGTGTGAATGGCAATAAAGAATGGATTTTGATAGCAGTTCACACACATCTACACTAAATAATTGATACTTTATGTATCACTGTATGACATGAAAGTCTTCCTGCAGCAAATTATGTGTCAAATTTAAGTGTAAATCCTTCAAATATTATATGTATGCAGGTGTCTCATATCTCTGCTCAGACCCAATGAAGGACAGTTAAGATTGATAGGTCACATTCCCTGGCACGTGTTATTGTAATTCCAAGGACGAAAAATTAACAAATATCCAACATAAGGCATTAATCAGTAGCAGTCTAGAGCAAAATAAGGAGTGTAACATATTACAGATCACTTGGAGGGATGCATTTGAGATCCAATGCTTGCAAAAAGACTCTGATTTTTATGCATATACAAAAGACAAAAGAGTATGTCCTCTGAAATAGTTAACACTGCACAGTATATGTGAAGGAAAAACTTTAACATTAATTCATAATTCAAGGTAGATTTAAACTCTAGGTCATATAGGAAAGTATAAAATTAAGCACTTCTACACATTTTGTTTGTAGTAATATTGGTAATTCCCATTGCAAAAGAAAAATAAGTGTGTTCTTCAGGAGCAGTTCTAAACCTGAGCACAGAGCAGCATTGCAGAATTCCTTCCTTGAACTTTTGGAGGTCAAACAAGAATGACATTGGAGCCTGGGTGATACATTACTCAGTGATTCCCAAATCCAGAAATTTTGCTACAGGTTGGTATTTAAGTTCATATAGCTAACAGGTTTAAATGGGTGACTTTTCAGAAACAAATTTTGGAAACAAACTGTATACTAAAGAGAGACTCATTTTATAGTTCCATTTAAAAATGTGATTATCTACATCGGGCTCAAAAAATATCATATTATGTCACCTTATAAACATCTCATGATCTCCTCATCCTCAAGTTGATTTGCAAGCAGACTGATAACAAAATGGTAATTTTTGTTTAATAAAGTAACAACTTACAACTTTTGGCTTTTTGGTTGGTTGGGTTTTTGTGGAGTTTTGTGGATGGTTGCTTGGGTTTTTTTAGCTTCACATGAAATTTCCTAATTTCACTGGAATCTATAGATAGATTCTGAACATTGAGCCAATTCATTTATTTTGGGACAGAAATATAGCTTAAACAGTCTTATGGCACACATTTTTACTGTCATGGATAAAATTTATTTTATGAAAGATAATGACTATGTATCTAGCTGCTTGATTTTTGGTTCTGCTTCATCTGTGGGGCAGGCTGTACTTGAATCACCTTCTATTTCTATGTCGTGACCCAGTGGATCATGTCCTTGCAATCAAATCAGATTGGGAAGGGAAGAAAAGGGGAAAACAAATCAACAGAAGATCAAAAGGGCAAACTTCAATGCTTGATTACTTTGTCTTGCGTTCCTTCCTTTCACTTACCTTTGCTAATTGAAGTTGTTAGCTCTTTATGCAGCAGCTTTTTATTGATATTTTTCAGTAAAACATTTGGCACCCTGTGGATATTACATAAATAAAAATCAACTAATCAGGCCGTTGTATACATGAGAAGATTTTAGCCTGTGATATTTACATCTTGGCTGCAAAGAAGATTCCACCCATAATATGATCTTGAAACCACAAGGTTGCAGTATAAAGTTCAAACCAGAATACAGCAGTCTGGGGCCTGATACAGCAGTCTGGGACCTGATCCTGAAAACCACGTGTGTAATTTTGGTCAATTGTGTAATTCCATATTTTAAGTACTAACAGGGGTGAATATAAGTTAATTAATATGTGGTCTTGAATCTGAAAGTATGTATATATATTATTTATCAAATGATTTTTATATGACTAAGTTCTAGGTGTATTATGAACAAATGTAAAGAGAATTCTCCAGAACTTAAGAGTTTAAAGTCACCTTTTGACTTCTGCTTCTTTGATGAGATTTTGGATTGGGCTCTAAACAGACAACATGCAATATGAGGAATGGGATCCAGCCAGAAAGAAGTGATTGGGCTGTGAAGGTATGTTAGTTTCACATTTTTCTTGTTTGATCTTTTGTTGATTTTTCCCTTCTCTCATACAATCTCTCTTTCCTCCCTCTTCTGGTTTGTTGTGTTTGCTCTTGTTAGGTTGAGGGCCTATAAACATCTTATCAGAAAAATGTTGGAAGGAAGGTAAGGGGCATATCAGAGTTAGTAAAAGAGGAGTGCTGGATATAGGGAGTCTGTGCAAGGCATGCAGGTAAGAATGGGAGGCACAGAGGGGATTGTTAGTCACAGTGGAGGCTTTTGGTCTTTTTCCTTCCTTTTTAAGATCTGAAATCTTTAAGAATATGTTATTTGAATTGCATATGTAGCATCAGTTTTGATTTCAAAACCCATGGTACCTTCCAGGATTGAGCTGTACATGACTTGTCTGTATTTGGAATTATTCCACATTTGCTGCTGCACTTGAAATTCATTCCCTACCATAATCCAAAATAACTTTCAAGTGTCGACAAGCCTAACAATTCAACACTAACATTTACTTACCTTTGGCAAAAGTTTTAGGTGTTCGAGGAATTCAGGATCGTTAATCAAGGAATGTAGCATTTTATCTCATTAGTTTATATTAATAGGTTATTTCCTAGGAAGCTTTTAATGGCTTAATTTTATTAACTGAACATTCATATTAAAGGTTGTATGGGTAGAGTCATATAACTGTAATGATGGAGTTACTGCAGCATAACAACTCACATCTAGTCAGCAATCTGTAGCTAAGGCTTTTGGACCTTTCCCTGCATCCAGCAGCACAATAAAATAGTTCAGCTTCAACGAAAAAGCTTAATTTTAAAATAATGGCTCTTTACCTCAGAGAGGGACAGAATGAGTGACCTGGGCAATAACTGCACTCATCTGAACATACTCCTTGTGCTTGATCTCAATTCCAAACCATTAAGCCTTACATACAATATATCCTTGGAGGATGCCTATTTATCTGTCCCTTTTTTGATATTTAGTGAATTAGGATACTTACACTTCTCTGGACTTTCAAAATTACCAATGCTCCTTTAGCATTTCAAGAGCATGGCTGCTGGCCTGTTTTCTCAATCCAGGTTTATAGAACCTACGTTGACTTCATGTAGAACATGATCTATAGATTTAAAAGCAAACAGTCAGTGTGGTCTCCTACTACGAGGATAGTCTGAGAGAGTTGGGGTTGTTCAGTCTGGAGAAGAGAAGGCTCCGAGGGGACCTTATTGTGGCCTTCCAGTATCTTAAGGGGGCCTACAAGAAAGCTGGGGAGGGACTTTTTAGGATGTCGGGTAGTGGTAGGACTAGGGGGAATGGATCAAAACTAGAGGGGGGTAGATTCAGATTAGACGTTAGGAAGAAGTTCTTCAGCATGAGGGTGGTGAGACACTGGAACAGGTTGCCCAGAGAGGTGGTGGAAGCCCCCTCCCGGGAAACTTTTAAGGCCAGGCTGGATGGGGCTCTGAGTAACCTGATCTAGTGGGAGGGGTCCCTGCTGATGGCGGGGGGGTTGGAACTAGATGATCTTTAAGGTTCCTTCCAACCCTGATGAATCTATGACTCTATGGTCCTTCCTAGCTTTGATTTTTTTTTTTTTCCCTTTTCACAAGAAGTTGAACACTCTGGCTTTGCTTCAATAAATCAGTGTTGGTTAACTATAAATAACACTGTATGATCTTCACTAGTGTCTGCTTAAAATGTGCTTGAAGTTATTTGTTGAATCAGTGGTAAATGTGCTAAGCTGAGCTCCTTGCTGGATATCCAGTATGCTGGGCACTCAAAACCCTGGCTGATGCCAATGCTATTAGGCTCATGTAAACCCAGAGTAACATGGGATGTGTCCATACCTTACAACAGTGTCATGTGGAGACCTTTGGCTTAGAGCTGATGAAGACTGGTGTATGTATGCTGCTTACTACTTAAAGATCTAAAATAATATGAAGAAAAGCTGAGAGAGTTGGGGCTGTTCAGCCTGGAGAAGAGGCGGCTTTGGGGAGACCTTATTGTGGTCTTCCAGTACTTCAAGGGGCCTTATAAGAAAGATGGGGGCAAACTTTTTATCAGGGCCTGTAGTAATAGGACAAGGCGTAATGATTTTAAATTAAAAGAAGGTAGACTTAGATGGCAGATGTAAGGAAGAAATCTTTTTACAATGAGGGTGGTGAAACACTGGACTAGGTTGCTCAGAGAGATGGTAGAAGTTCCATCCCTGAAAACATTTAAGGTCAGGCTGGATGGGGCTGTAAGCAACCTGATCCAGTTGAAGATGTCCCTGATCACTGCAGGGGTGTTTCAATAGATGACCTTTAAAGGTCCCTTCCAACCCAAACCATTCTGTAATTCTATGAATATAGAATGGTATCCAAATTAATAAGCCCTGTCCCTGGGAAGGATTAATTAGTTCAGGTTGGACACCATTTTAATGGATTGATACTGCTTCCGGCTTGGGTGACATGAGCTCAGCTGACTCTCTAGTGCAGGTTTAGAGCTTTATGACTGTAATGTGAAGTTAGTAATTGAAGCTAGCCCTTAATTTCGTGTGAGCAATAAATGAGTGGTTGTTATCCAAAGAAGTATCCCTGTTGAATTTCACGAGCCTGTGCAAATAAAAGTGTTGGTGCTAATGGCTCAGAATTGATGCTATTAAAAAAAAAAAAAGTAAAGGAGGAAAAGAAATATGTTGTTGCCAAGTGATGATAATAGTTTTAACTTGGTGCATAATTTTTAAGATGGGAATTGACATTTACTACTGCAGCACTCTGAAAACCTCTAAACCTCTTGCAAAAGTGAACTGTCACAGCTTTCATACATCATAGTGAGGATAATACATTACACTGCTGGATTAGGCCAGTGCCTGCTAAGTGAAATAATCCTGCCCTGGACAAAAAGTTAATCACTAAATCAACAAATACTTAAAAAGTAAGTTAAAATGTAAATTATGTACATAATTGTGTTCCACAGCTGCAAAGATCGAACACTACAACTAAGGTTACAGGATTTTTTTTCCTTAGTTTTAATAGGAAATTAGGTGTTTTCTGTTTGTTCTGCCATGAAATGTAAAAAGAAAAATTAATTTGCTAAAGCCAGCTCTATATCATTATGTTCCTGGGTGAGCCAACCCATGCACCTAATTGTACTTTTGTCTGGCAATTTTTCACATCTTCAGTCCTTGAACTTCATATGCATCAAGTCTCATCTGAGTTACATATTAGTTTATAACTACAAATCAGTGCTAAGTGTGTCTTGTAACATCTTGAACTTTTTCAGACACTAGAGGAAGCAGTGTAAAGTCTGAACTACAGTCAAGGATGCTCAGTACCTAACAGAGTAGACTCCAAGGACAAGAATCTGTTCTTAACCAGAATCAGGGAAAATGGTGAAAATAATTTGGTTGGGGTCAGACCTGCATACAAAGAATTTGATTTTGCCAAGACTGGTGCACGCATTAGGTTCACTGAAATGAGCACCCATAGGAGCTGGTCAAGTGCGTGAAGTCTAGTCTGTTTAATCTTCGCGGGATTGGGACCTAAATGAGCACTTAAAGTAATTGGTTTGTTTAAGTTTCAATCCCATTTTTAATCAGCACTCTGGAATTTCAGCTAGCGGAAATACAGTAGACAAACAATATGCACTGAAATACATATGTTGCATTTAGTGCTGTACAATCTTAGTTTTCTTCTTTGTTGAAGGGACTTCCCCCACCTCCACATCTCTCTTGCTAAGATTTTGCATCCTACACATAGACTGGAAGTGGTAAGAGAGGAGTACATCATGCTCCAACACGTGAAACTTTTCAAACACCAAAAATAAATAAAAAATTGTAAGTGGGCTTAGGCTGCCAAAAAGCAGTCTGAGCTTGTATTTTACTTGTTTCTACAGGTCTTATAAGCCAGTTCACCAAAATACCTAATGTGGAATAAATGCTTATTATAGCAACCTTTGATTTACTTTGCTAGAGGTCTCTTCTATACAGATAAAGAAGTTTCGAGGCCTAGTCCTTGGGAGTGCTCAGTACTTCCCAGGACCCAGCCATTTACTGCTGTTAGGCACGTGCAGCAGAGCTCTGTAAGACTCGTCAGAGTAAGTAGAGCTCAAAATTAAATATAAGTGGAGATGGAATATTTCAGGCTGAAAATCGGCATTTCAAGAACGGCTAAATTGTCTGAACTCTCTTAATGTGCCGCTTGGATAGATGTAAGAACTCAGCACTGATGGTTCTGGGACGAATGGTCTCATTGTTAATGGCATCAAACAGCACCATGGAAAAAACCTGACACGTCCCTCCAGCTAGTAAAAATGATTAAACTAGTAAAATTGTACTGAAACATTCTGAAACTCCTCTGCGTTTCTCTGTATCTCTGCATGGTCTCCGTGCATATACAGGAGTACCTGCTTATCTAGAAAACGTCAGGATTAGGGCTCACTTTTGCTAGGGGAGCTTGGCTGTGCCCGGGTCTGCGGCGGCAGCAGCGCGGAGCTCTTAGGGGACGTGCGGGTGGCGCGAGCCCCGGAGCAGCACGAGCCCGTCTTCCTGCCCCAACGGACCGTGCCAGCAACAGCCTCCCGGCTCGGCCTTCATGCTGAACGGGAAAACTCCTGCCGAGCGGGGCAGTAGGAGCGGTGGGAAGGCCGCACCCGTGATGCGGCTGCTTCTGTGACAGTTTGCTCCAAAACTCATAAGTCTTCACACGGTTGAAATTGGAGTTTTGACAAGCTCGAAAGTGTCCCCTGTGCACTGAACAACGTTTGCTGTCACTTTCGATCACGAAGTAACAAACCCCCGGTGACCCGGCGCACGTTGCTCCGTGCCCGCAGCGATAGGGCCGTCGACCGCAGCCGATGCCGGCAGGTTTCGCTACCGTGACCGCGCTTCCCGAGAGCGGGTGCGGGGGACGGCCCCGGAGCGGACCCACCCGCAGGAGGGCCTGGCCGTCCGCGCAGGGTGCCGCCGTCACCGTTCTCACCGCATCTTGTACCGGGCTTGCTTGTACTGGGGGGTACGGCAAAGCTACCGGACGCGGTGAGCTGGCTGCTCGGCGCACCGCTCAGCGTAGCTTATGTCGAGCTGTCGCGGGCCGGGAGCCGCTGCCCGCAGCTGCCGTGTACGGGGTCGACTGTTNCCGGGGGAAACGCCGGGAGTCCCGCGGAGATGCGCCGGCCGTTGGGGCGGGCGCGGGGTGTGCGCCCCGGGACGTGCCACCGTGCGCGGGGCTGAGCGGGGGCGGCGGGAGGGTTCCCGGGGCGGCCGCCGCAGAGCTGCCCAGCTGAGGGGTGCGGGACCCGCGGTGCTGTGGGACGGGCAGTGTCCCGCGGGGGCCGGGTGCGGTGAACAGCGCTAGGAGCGGCTCGCCCGGATCCCGCAAACGCGCGGGGAGAGCTCAGCGGGGAGCCGCGGGGCGGGCTTGTGGGCGGCCACGGCCACAGGTGTCCCAGCGGAGTTCACTTGTGGCAGGCTGGCTGGAACGTGCTGGGCCAGTTACCGGCACCAGGTGACATCCTTTGCAGACACTAAGGCCACTTTGCGGATCGGGGTCCTCGTACCCTTAATGAGGCCAGTTGGGAACTTAGTAGGAGAGTAAATTCAGTGTATGTGATGAATATACAGAGTCCAGGATCGTGCCGCTTCAATACAGTCTCACTGAGGAGCTGCCGACCGTTGCGTATTTTGCAGGGGATGTACTGGAGTCAAGTCATTGCAGCCTTCTGAGTACATCTCTCCTGCAATAACAATAATATGCCATTAAAGTTAGATGTAAACTAAATAACTTTTTAAACTTTCTCCAGTTTCAGATGCACTTGTAATTCCAAAGTTATTGTCATTGAAGTCAAACAGTATGGGAGATGGACTTCAGGTGTAGCTGTTTGTGAGCCTTTTCCACTTGCTGTGGATGTAACCAGATGTAAATCTACTTTTCTGAGTTCTATTAAGCTGTAGCTGTTATAATTTAATCGCCACAATTTATTCTTTTCTTTTCAAATGTCTGACCATCAGCACATTTCACTTTTAACAGGAACTTCTTGATAGTGTTTGTAACGTGTCAGAGAGAGACTTGGATGAACGAGTGCCATCATTTTGTTCTAAGAAAGAAATTTTCCTGGTTGGGTCTGTATTTACACCAAACTAAGTAGNGTTCTCACCGCATCTTGTACCGGGCTTGCTTGTACTGGGGGGTACGGCAAAGCTACCGGACGCGGTGAGCTGGCTGCTCGGCGCACCGCTCAGCGTAGCTTATGTCGAGCTGTCGCGGGCCGGGAGCCGCTGCCCGCAGCTGCCGTGTACGGGGTCGCCTGTTCGACCCCCCGGCTGCCGATCTGTTTGCACCGGGCCCGTATCCCCGCCGCCCCCGCCGGGCGCTCCGGTGTAGGCTGACGAGGGTGCGGGGACCGGGCCGCACGCATGGTGGTGTCGGTCGCGAGGGGCGGAGCCGCGGGCGGGCGTCACGGCGCCGTCCCCGCCCCGCGCCCAATG
>VYZX01013257.1:140432-240036 GCA_013401335.1 Brachypteracias leptosomus | reverse complement strand
CTTTCTTTCTTTTTTTTTTTTTTGAATAGGGCCAAACAGGCTAATATTAGACCCGCTCTGGGAGAAAACCCAAAGTGGGAGAGCCACCTGTTATCTAGTTGTGGGACCAGTTAGGTTTGGCTCATGGTGATCTGTAGCACTGTTGCTACTGTAGTCTCACATGTGTAAGATTTTAAAACTACATGTGTAAGTATAACTTATGCCAAAACAAAAATCTGTTTATCACTTCTTGCTGGGAATACTTTATTTCCCTTACAGTCCCTGTTTTTTCCATGAATGCCAGGGATATCATGGGTCGGTAGCTGGGTTTTAATGAGCACTGCACAGGTGTCCTGTCAAAGTATTCCCAACAAGAGCGTTAGTGAAATGTTAATAGAAGATGCTTATTTAATTGAAGAGCTCCAGTTTAACCCATGAAAGCTTCTAGGGCTTGAATTCTAGCTGAAGAGGAACTGCTCCTGTTAGGACGGAGACCTGAGCTGACACCAACCGCTGCAGCCGGTGTTTGGGGTTCCCGGCTGGCTGGGGGAGGAAGGGAGGGACGGGTGTTGGAGGGGGGGCAAGTTGTTGGCTTCCTTCAGTGAAGAGTCCTTTACTCTGAAACCTGCTTCCCCCAATTGTTTGCTATAGTCCAACCTTGGTAAGTTTAAAGTGACACTTCAAATTTTTCTTTTCTACTACGCTTTTTCTCTCTGGGGAGTGAGGTCTTGGTTGTTGATTCTGATGTGCGTTTGGTGTGTCCAGAACCTCATCTAGTCAGAGTATGTAAATGATATCTACCATGGATGTGATTTCTTTTAAAAAGTAAGTTTCAATTTTTTGTTCTCTGTCGTGCAAACCAGTTTTTAATACCCCAGCATCTTGATGCCTCCCTCTAGGAATGGTGTTTGGAAGTTAATTGCTAAACCAGCAGGGGGAACACAAAACTCTCTGTCTATGAAGTCTCTCTTCCTACCACAGTTGTAATTTGTTAAAACTTTGGACCTATACTTTTGATAGTATTTCTTTAGAAGATGAATGTCAGTGTACTTGAGACCTCTCCTCCTGACCATATATTGGAATAAACACATTATTTCTGAATGCCTGTTTATTAGTTTGCTCTAGAAGGCATGTCTCCCACTCTTCTAAATGGAATTTTTGTCATATTAACCAGAACTGAACCTGAAAAAACATTAGAAGTTTATTTAAATTTCTCTTTGAAGATGTTTGTGGTGAATTAATTAAACCCAAGAAATGATATTTTGAGTAATCCTGTAAAGTTTTAGATAATGAGGTAGACAAAATATTTTGACAGTAAAACTATTATTGTATCACATTTACGGTTGTATGTAGAAATCTTAAGAGCTGAAGTTGAGTTGCAAAAAAGTGGTATTCTCACAGGAAACTGTTCCTAGTATTTAGGGTTTCCATAAGAGAAAATATTTTTAGTTATTCTGTTAGGTTTTAAGAAGTGATTTGTAGCTTATTTTTATAACGGTCAACTGACACTCCCAACACAGATCAATCATGATTTTTCTTTTTGATTTGTATTGGCGTAACGATTGATTAAATCTTTTGTGCCATGAGTACTGCATGTGCAGGCTCTTGCCAAAGAAGTTTATCTGCATCGATCCGTATTGCTTTCTAGTCTGTGAAGTCTTATGCAGCCAAATGGCAAACACTTAAGTTGTGGGTATACAAACAGATAGATGAATGCTAAGTGAAGAGTGGGAATTTGCAGCATGTCAGCTATTCCCCAGTAAGAGCCAGGGAACAAGCTCTTACCCTGCACTAAATGTGAGGTATCTTGCTCCTTATACTCGGGGTTAAGCTGTCTTTTGCCAGTGGCGGGATAAAAACATTTGCCACAGAGTAGCCAGTTTGCTACTTGGGAGTAATAGCAGTTGTATATTCTCCTAGCATTTGGTCTTAGAGCAAGTGGAGAAAAAATGCGGTTCAGTTGAAATTAACAGTCAGGTTTAAAGGAAGAGGTGTAAGCTTCTCTGGTTCTGGAATGGCCCTGGCTGCATACCCATGTTTGGAATGAATATGAATGTTCTTCCCATTGTTTCAGTGACCAGGTACACGTGTATTCCAGTGACCATGCTCTCTTCTCTAAGAGCATGATCTGCCATTGCCAGATACTGAAGATTCAAAAAAGGTGTGTTAAGTTCCATTGATGATCTCCCTTTTCCATAGTTTTTGTGGAATCAGAAAGCTTTCTCACCTATACATTTCTCTGAGATGCTGAAGTATGTAGTTTGTAAAGTCAAACTGAGATTTCTGTTTTAATGTTATTTGAAAATAGCACTAAAGCTTTGCCCAATTTGTCTTAGGATTATTTTCTTTGATATCTCCAATAATATTCTGTTAACATTTAATTCATGAATTACCAAGTCTTGGGCGATTTATGTAGATCTCAGAAAATACTTGGTAGGACACAGATTGCAAAGATATTTGCAATCATGTTACCTTTGATCTAGTTCCACAAAATATTTGTGTGTTATAAATAGGCATTGCTTCTATAGCAGTGATATTTGTGACAATTAACAGTGCTATGCTAGTTTCTAGGCACTTCATGAATAGAAGCTTATTTTGTCCTAAAACTGTACTAGCAAAGCAGTAACGCAATTGGAATTGCTTTATCCTTAACTGTGGATTCACATTTTTATGTGCTGGCAGTCATCCAATGGAGCAGCATTTCTTGTGCTGTTACAGCAACAATTAACTCTGTGGTAGCCAAAATGAAACAGATTTGCACATCTCTGGAAATCACTGAGAGGGACTTTAAAGCTGCTATTTAAAAAGTATGGCATGTGTACTATTTGCACTCTGGCAATTTTTTTTTTCCTTTTTGACATCCTTTAGGACCTTGAGTATCTAAATAGATTTGTCAAGTTCAGCAGAGAACATTTTATATATTGCATTGAAAATGTTATATTGGTGAATTGTACTGCTTACAAATAATTATATCTGGCAAAATAGGCTAGTTTATGATGTACTTATACTGAAATAAATGAATTTATTGAGGAAGATGTGAAAATCATTATTTCATATTTGTTCTCTGGATAATACTTTAAAATGAGCTATATGTGGTCATTGTTAACAAATTTAGTTCCATTATATTTAGCACTTCTCTTTAATAGTCTGTCAAATTTCAATACACTAGTCGTTAATTTTTTTTTCTTCTTTTTTTTTTTTTTTTTTTTTTTTTCCCCCCTGTTGCAACGTGTTGTAAGATTTTGGGAGTCAGTTGGAAAGGACCCCTCTTTTAAATAAGTTTAGTTGTGACCTTGCAAGAGACTTACTTAGGTTGAAGGAGAATAGCTTATCTAGAGGTCATGGGTCTGGAACAGGTTAATTATAGAGCTAACATGTATAGGTGTGTTTTCTGCACAGAAGACAATAGGGGTCATGATATATAAGGTATCATTAATGATTCTGAAAAAGAACAGCAATTCACTTGTATTCTGATTTCCTTTGTAAGCATGGGCATTTTCTGTTGGAAACCAATGTAGGTTCATTGTGTGAGTCGGGGACAATAAAAAATTCCTGAAGTATCCAGTGAGTTTACTGTATAGTATAGATCTGCTGAATTCATGTGTTTCTTTGCCAGGAAGCTGGAGGTGCATTGAAGACTGACGTGGCCTCTTTTGTCTTAGGTTTATAGGATAAATTTATTAGAATGTAGCTGCATTTAACACGTTTGAGAACTATGGTAGTATTTTACCACCAGTGCAATACTTTGTTTTTGTCAGGGTTTTGAGTGAAGCAAAATTCTGTTTTGATTTACAAAGCAGCTATTGGGGTATTTGAAAAAAAAAAATTGAAAAAAATTCTTGTGTTAAGGCTGTTACATTAATGGACCAAGTCACTCCTCCAGTATGTACTGCTCGTGTGATGTAACGGATTAGTTCCTCCATCCAGTGTTTGAAATGACCAGTGTTTCTGAATACTTGTAGATCCAGGGGTTTGGTTTGCTCTAGTCATGAGGTATAGTGTTCCTTATGGCATATGAGATGCACAAGCTATTTATATGAATATAGAAATTTATTGTGACCTTCTATCTCCTTAAACTTCTGTTCGAAGCTTTTTACAGTCTTCATGTATATATTTAATACAAAATAATGAAAGACAGGAAATTCTATATGGTAAAAATTATATGGTAGTGTATCTCCATTTTGAGTGGAATGTGCCAATGATGAATGTCTTGATTGAAACAAATCCTCATTGCAGCACTTAAAAATGATAATTTTTAGGAAAAAAAGTTTTGCCTCAACCTGAAGGTGTTTCTCTGCCCAACAAATGAAGCTACACTGGTTATTTGGCAGACAATTAGGGAAAGGGTAGATTACTCCTACACAAAGGGAAACTCCTTTTGACTCATTCTTTTAACTGTTTGGTACTTTAAGGTCTTCCCTATTTGTGTGGGAGAAGTTTCCTATCTGTAAGATGTGCATCTGAAAAGTTAGTGGCTAACAGCTAAAAAATGCTTTTGAAAAATGTGCTTATCTGGTGTTTTTGTTTAGCAACCTGAAGAAATAATCTATTAATCTACCTGCTTTCTTAGAGTATGATTTATTCTAAAGGGCAAAATTCAGTATGTGCTGCTTCTTTGTTTTGGTTTTTGGTTTTCCCAAATGTGGTTTTGATACTGTGTATGGTTAACTTTACCTCGTAGTTAGTACTTTAACCTGTTAATTTGCATCTTATAGTATCTTATGGCCAGTGGCAGTGAGGAAGGCTGATTTATATCACTTTGTCCAATTCCCCTGTAATAGGAAATGGTGATTTTCAATCCTGTTCTATTTGCTGACTACTTTTTTTTTCCTTCCCAAAGAAGACTGCATCCTTATATAGTGATTTTATGCTTATTGTCATAGTCTTGCTTTTCATTATTACCCCTTACGGACTTTTCATAATTAACCTAGGGAATTTGAGTATTTGTAGGCCGTGGTTTCAAAACCACTTTTCTAAATGTATAGAGGCCATTTAAAGATTTTAAATCCAACAGGGATTGATTTAGCTTTTTTTCCTGGTAGGAAGATTCCATTTAGAATATTTCTAGGTACAGTTCTAAGATTTTGCAGTTTAGTCTTGAAAAAACAACATCGAGCATTCGTTGACAGAATAATTTGCTGAAAACTTTTACCCTGAGTGGAAGAAGTCTTGCTGAGTTGTTGATAACTTTCCATCCTGCTGTGGCTCCTTCTCCACAAGGAGGTACCTTCCCTAGGGTTATATCTGTCTTGATAGGTACATTAGAGCTGTTATCTGTTTAGTTTAGGTGTGCAATTAGAAACTGAGCCAAGTAAAACATAAGATAAATGAAATTTGTGTGAGCTTGTTGGCTGCTACTGTGTTTGTGAAGCATAAGATAGTCTAGTGCCAGGAAATCTATTCTGTTTCCAATTAGAAACCATAAAAAACTAATTAAGCCAGAGGAAATTTAACTATTGAGAAGGAAAGGTTGTAGAGATTTGTTTCATGCAATTTATGATCTTCTTATTCAGCCTGAAGATTTCTATGCACTAGAAAAGTTTCTGTTTCAGGGTAAACTTTTCAGAAGCAGCAAATCCCATTTAAAAAACGTAAGTCTGGTTTCTGTTAGTTGTAGTGAGATATTAGTGATTGAGTTCATTTGGAACCTGAGTTTTATTTAAATGTAGATTTGAGAGTCATAGATTTCTTGGACTGCTAGAAAATCTTTAATCCAGTCTTTATGTATGTACATTTCTAGAAATCTCTGCTTTCTTTTTTTTTTTTATCCTTCTGCTACCTGAATATTCATCAGGAAAATGGCATATAATTGTGCCACTGATAAGAGCAGTGACATTTCTCATCTGTCTTCTAACTAGAAGACCAAAGCAGAACTGCCTAAAGTAGTGCTGTCTTTCTAGGTACATGTTATGAAGGGATTGCTGTGGCCATCTCAAGGTCCTGTTATGACTTTTTTTGCTTGTGAAAGAATGGACTGTGAGTTACATAGCTCATATGTGGCTGAAGCTGGTGCTAGGTTGCAGATTTCTTGAGCCATTAATGTGTAAGCACTGCACAGAATCCCAGCTTCTTATTTTCTCCACTCCCTTTAGAGATGCTCTGATGCAGGATTTGCCTGAAAGCTCTACGTTACAGTACAAAAGTTGTGATTTGATACTCAGATTACATGTAGGGTGCTGATCTTGTTAAACTCTGTCTTCAGTGCCATGTGTGCTCCCTTCTGTAGAGATTTGGTTACCTCTAGGAATTTCTGCTCTTGTCAAAAAGGAATCTGTTTCAGTCTCCTTCTTGTGGAAGAGTCTTGTGTACTCCTTCCACTAAAAGACTCCTGAATGCATTTCCTTCCCTTCCACCTATTGAAACCCTCCTACATCCTGATCCTGTGAGCGGCTGTTCTCTTGTTTACGCTTGGTAAGCAAAACCTTTCCCCTCTGCCTATGAAGGTTGAGCTGCATACCTCCCTGTGTTTGGGGGAAGGGAAGTCCTGAGAACATACGAGAGAATGATTTTTATCCTGTTTCTGTAAACTGTCTCGTGCTACATTGTGCAATGATTATTCAGCTGAAACTTTCAGTGTCTGGTGTCATGACTTTATTTTTCTGATCTAAACTCACAGAAGTTGAAGTCAGGTGATAAAAAATAATAAAAAATTGTAGGAAGCTGAAGGGAAAGTTGTTTATGAAATGATACTGAGAATAGACACCCGCATCCAAACTGGAGCTTAACACCAGCTGTGGGCAAATATGTACAAGGTAACAAAACCAATCTCAGTAAACCATTCTTAAAAAGGTGGAATGGTTTCACATCTTTTATGGACTCATTTGTGTATATTTTGTGGCTTCCTGTAATTTGGCAGGGTACATTGAAATGCGTTAATAAGAAAATAAATAAACAAAGTGTTAAAAAAGAAGCCACATGGAATAGAGGGGCACAATTGCTAAATGGCATAAAACATCTTCCCTTGGCTCTTGTCCAGTTCCCATAGCCTTTAACTGTGACTTGCTGAAATGTCCCATTACAAGCACAGCAGCATGTGAACTGCGGGACATCAGAGTTACTTTTTCCCTGGGCTTTTGATATGTCAGGATTTTTAGTTTTATTACTGTTCATATATTCCCTGAAAGCGAAACCATTTTGTTGTTTCTAAAACAACTGTCTGCTTAATAGTTTATGAATAAGTTGCTGTTTTGAGTTCTGAACAGTGGAACTTCATGTGTATGCCTTGGATGTAGGCATTAAAAAAAATACATACAAGTCTTCAAATTCCACATTAATATTTTCTAACCCTATTAGTCAGCTTTCTGACCTGTATGTGTGCAAATCTGCCAGAATTGACTGAAGATAAATGTAATCTAATAAAAATAAATCTGCAAAGATGCATGTTTAATAGGAGTAGGGTTATAAATAAACTACTTCAAAAACTGTTCTATTCTCAAGTTTATAGAACTGCTCATGTAGATAACTGTGATTTATTTTATTTTTTTTTAATTGAGCTTGGGTGTAGTTGATTAAAAATAATTTCTGCTTTTACTTATGCATGGAATGCATGTATTCATTGCATTTGCACAGGAAACCAACATGGACAGATGGGAGAAAAACTGGTTAAATGAGTTAAGTGGTTGCCATGCGTAAAACAAACAAACAAGAAGTGAAAAAGCTTTGGCTGTGAAGGCCTTCTTGGATGGCCTAGAAACTTGGGTTCATGTTGCTATGGCAAAACAACACAGAGGGACAGATCCTGCTGGGTTTGCTCAAGTATCCCCGGTCACCTCAGTAGGACTTGTGATGTGACTTAAGAGGAAGAGGATTTTTGTCTTGTTTTGGGGAAGAAGTGTTTGTTAGCAGCGTTGTGGAGAGCTGTGCAACCTCTGGCACTATGCATGGAAAGAGAGGGAATTACTACAGTCCATGTTGATAAGGAGGAGAGGAAGTGGAAGTTGTTCTTCAAGCAGTAAAGGAAAAGGTTAGACAACGAAGGGGGATAGAGTTAAGGCAAGGGAAAAACTTGTATGGGAAAGGTAGGTGGTGATTAAAGAAACAGGTGGTGACTACTAGGGAAAAGATTAAAGGGAACAGAAATAAAAGGGGAAAATAAAGCAATAAGAACCCAATTCAGCAATAAACGTGGCAAATTCCTATGCTATAGAACCTTTTAACAGGATGATGACACAAAGCTGGGAGGAGTGGCTGACACACCAGAAGGCTGTGCTGCCATCCAGCGAGACCTAGACAGGCTGGAGAGTTGGGCGGGGAGAAATTTAATGAAGTATAACAAGGGCAAGTGTAGAGTCTTGCATCTGGGCAAGAACAACCCCAGGTCCCGGTATAGGGTGGGGACTGAGCTGTTGGAGAGCAGCGTAGGAGAGAGGGATCTGGGGATCCTGGTCGACAGCAGGATGACCATGAGCCAGCAATGTGCCCTTGTGGCCAAGAAGGCCAACGGCATCCTGGGGTGTATTAGAAGGGGTGTGGTTAGTAGGTTGAGAGAAGTTCTCCTCCCCCTCTACTCTGCCCTGGTGAGACCACATCTGGAATACTGTGTCCAGTTCTGGGCCCCTCAGTTCAAGAAGGACACGGAACTGCTTGAGAGATTCCAGTGCAGAGCCTCTAAGATGCTTAAGGGAGAGGAACATCTCCTTTATGAGGAAAGGCTGAAGGAGCTGGGCCTCTTTGGCTTGGAAAAAAGGAGACTGTTTATAAATACATTAAGGGAGAGCATCAGGAGGATGGAGCCAGGCTCTTTTCAGTGGCATCCAGTGATAGGACAAGGGGCAACGGGGATAAGCTGGAACATAGGAGGTTCCACCTAAATATGAGAAGAAACTTCTTCACGGTGAGGATGACAGAGCACTGGAACAGGCTGCCCAGGGAGGTTGTGGAGTCTCCTTCTCTGGAGAGGTTTAAAGCCTGCCTGGACGTGTTCCTGTGCAACTTGGTTGAGGTGATCCTGCTCCAGTGAGGGGATTGGACTAGATGATCTTTGGAGGTCCCTTCCAATCCCTAACATTCCATGATTCCATAACATTCCGTGAAACAGAACCGACCTCATATCTGTGGCAGTGGCCACCTGCAGGCGCCTATTACTAGGTTGGACTGTGCAGGGAAGCTTTGAAAAAATGCTCAAATGTTCAGAAGACAGAGCTTAATCCTAGGCCTTGTACTAGGTCATTTTCATTTGCAGTTCTTTAGGCACTTTAGAGCCCTGTCCCCTTTTGGAGAGCAGTAAGCAGGCATGGGGATGGATAACTTTCTGCTGGTGACAGCGCAGAATGTGATTTCTTAGTAAGAAGCCATCCATAGACCACAGAGCCTTACATCCTGGTAGCTCCTGTCAGTGGGGACTTAGAAATCCTTAGTGGAAATGTGGAGGGTTTTTTCAGTAGTAAGCAGCATGCTTCTAACTTCTGGATTCTTTGGTCATGTTGTGGTATTAAGGGTGACTTTTTAGTTCAAAGGATAGCTTTAAAAAATCCACAAAAGACTGGAATTCTGAGGAAGGCGAGTAGCAGATTTTTGCAAAGAAAAAGTATTTCGATTAGTGAAAGGCAGAGAGATAACAGTAGTGTACTGACGTGATTTATGTTTAGTGCTTACTGCTGCTGGCTCTAACAAAGTCAGATTCTTTTAAATGCTATTGAGTTAAGGAGCGTTTGTTGTCCTCTAGCTTAGAGTAGCAATGAGATCTGTCCTTCTGTGGCTGTCCCAGTGTCCTCCAAAAACATACTTTTCACTGGTTTCTAGCTAAGCTTTATGCATTAAAATTCTCATGGATGTTAGAGTCTCCTACTTTAAACCAAATGAAAACGTAATACATCCTCCTTTTTTTGTCCTTGTGTACTTCAAAATATGTTTCCCCCTTTCCTCTCCCCCAATCTTCTTTCAAACCTAATAAAATCTAGTAGTAGTAAGATTCTTTCAGATGTTCCCAGTAGTGCTCGTTCCTGATTGCATCTGCAAAATGATACTTCTCAATGAAACAGGCTCTTTTGTGCTTTTTAGATCCTTACTTTTATTAGGACTGGTGGCCTTTATGACAGCAAATTCCAGTGAAAATGACTGCAGCAGACTGTGCCTCTAGTCAGTCTCTTCAATGGCTCCAACTGCAGATGCCCTCTTCTGCCAGCCTTTCTTGCAGCCTGTAGTAGTATAAAGCATTGGCATGAAAGCAGTGTGTTTAGTAAACCCAAAGCTTGCATGTCATCTTCTCTTCCTCTTCCTCATTGGGATTTTTTTTGTTATACTTTTAATATGCCTTTTCCTGACCTTGGTTACAAAAATAGCTACCCAGATATACCCCAAAGGAAAAGATGATTCTCTCGGAAATTTCTTTTGCATCTCAAATTGACTAGCAGTTATGTTTACTTGTTGGATAAATAGTTTAGGTTCCCAATCTCTTTGCACAGCTTTCTTCTCTTATTTAAAAGGAAATGTCCCCGTATTTTGTGAACTGCCTCAACTTTTCCTAGTTTGCAGGTTTCACACTGAAGCAAAATCTGGGATGTTTTGCACCACAGCTGAATTTTTTTCACCTTTTCCTTAGTCATTTTTCTTTGGTACTGTCAGGTAATAGCAGCTTCATAGCTGACTTCTGTTGCAGGTGAAGAAGATCAGGTTTTCCAAAATACTGACAGATTGCCTGCTTAGTAGGTTTATTCTTAAATGAATTATTAGTAGCATTTACGTTTGTGCTTTCTGACTTGAATTGCAGCTGTGTAGCTGGCAGTGTGGATATCATCCATCCTAAATTCATGAAACTCACTGTCAGTTTGTCACCTTTTCACAATGTCTTTCAAGGTTTGAAATTTGCCCTCCTCTTTAAGTTTATTAATGCATATATTCAAGCAAGTGAAAATTAGGAAGGGCTTTCTAAAGAAAAGGCTCGCTGAAGTTTCCATTATTTACCCTTTGAGCTGGCAGAATTGGAGTAGAAGCCCAGGGCTTTTTGAGAGGATACCACCTGCTCCAAGTTATACCTTGTAAATGTTACTGATTGGTGAGTTCCGGTGGGAATCAAATCACCCTTTCATTTTTATGTACTGATGGAAATGTATATGTATTTTCTCTCCCTTTTAAATCATCTTTACCAAATCAAGGTCTAATTGAACATACTTAGGTGGTCGGCACAATGGGATTCTCAGCTGCTCTCAGCAGCACCACTTCATCTCCACTTCTTTCCCTGTGCTCCCTATTTCTGTACAACTGTGTGCCTTAGAAAAATGTCACTAAAGATTGAGATGTTCGCCCTGTTGTAAGAGTGATCTAAATAATATCTTATGTTTTTCCTATTCAGTATATTACTGACATATGTCCTGTTGTTCTTTTTCTCTTTTGTTTGTTGTTGTTGATAGAATGGTTATATATCAGTAACTGAAATTTCAGAATGTTTATTCATTGCCTGTTTGCACATGTGACATCCTGCAGGACATTATGATGATCTTTTATAGCTAACACTAGCTAGAAACCCCACAATTTGCTGTATTTCGTAATTTTTCATTATGGCAGCATTTAAAAAATGAGTTAGCAACCAAATACTCTCACTGAGTAGACTTAGATTTCTTTTCATCTAGAGAAATAGCAAATGATTCCAGCTTATGTTTGACTTCACAAATGATGTTCGATATCTGTCATAAATTTCTTTATGGCTTGCAGTTTTGGCATTAAACCTGTTGATTTGGATTTTCTTTTTCAAAAACATCTATGTTAAAGGATTGTCCAACACTATTGTCAACAACATATTATTTCTGTTTAATAATGGTTGGCCTTAATTTACCTATAGTTCAGTATCCCAGATGGATTTGAGAGCTTTGCTGTATGACCTTACACTCCAGGGGAAGATGAGAGAGATCTGGGAACTCAGTGAATGCCTCCAGTTGGTTCAGGATGAATAATTTTTACAAGCCTTGATAATTGCCCAAAGAAGCCATCATTTTCTGAGGTTTTCCTGTTTTGAGCTGGCTCTAGCATTGGTTTTCTGTGTGTGTGTGCATACTTCTCCAGTTTTATTTTTTTCCTGAAGTTGAACCTGTCTTCCACAAAATGTTGTGGAAGAAATCTTCAGGTAAGTCATGGGTTTTTTGAGTTTTAGGGTGGTCTATTGCTGCATTTTGAGGGTGTGTTGTTTGTCTTGCTATTAATGGTAGAAACTCATTGTAGTGTTTCGTTACCTCAGCTGTGTTGTGTGGTGGTTTTGTAATCTCACCTAACATTTTTTAAAATGTATTGATGCTAGCAAGCAGTGGAAGGAATAGTTTGTGCCAGTGAACATGTAAGTGATGAAACATTCAATCGCAGCCCCAGTGATATACTTTAAGATAGAATAAGCAAAATTATCGATATGAATGAGGTATAAATAGGTATTTGTTTATTTCTTGAAACTTTGTTTTTCCCTCTCGGATATCTATTCCTAAGTTTAGGGCAAGTTTTAAAAAGGAAAATGCATGGAAAAGAGAAAAAATGCACTTTTGGGTTTTGTGGTTGTTTTGGGTTTTTTGCCTTGGTTTGTTTTTTTGTTTGTTGTGTTTTGGTTTTCATTTGTTTGTTTTTTCAGCTAAGGCTATTTTAAACATCACAGGACAGTTTCACAGATTCTTGATTTTTGAGATCAAGGTTTTAGATTAGTATAAGTATTTTCACAGATAGTGACAGTCTCATATAACTTAATTCTGACAGAAAAGAATCTCCAGTTTGGGATATCTAATTGTACATAACTTTGTGAGTAGCAGATAACAAGATACCCAGGTCTTGTTCACACTGTGTGAAGTGATTAGTGTACCCCTTCAGGGTCAAGAGTAAACTTTTTTTTCCTCAGATAATGCAGCAGTAGGTAGAGGATAAAGATTACTAGGTAGCATTACTAGATTTCCCATTTCTCAAGGGATTTCCTTCATTCACTGCTGTTGTCTGACAATGGCCACTGGAAGAGAGGCAATGAGGAGGTACACAGGCAAGAGAACCAGTTACAGAGTTTCAACTTAAAATAACCTTGTGTCAAAAGCAAACAGGAAACAAAAGCAAATGTGCTTCTTGTATGGTGTGTGGAGCTTGAAAGTGAACTGCCTGAAACCCTATGTTGTGATAGATACTCATCTCCTCCCTTGCCCCATACATTCTGTCCAGCAGATGTGTGGTGTCTGGGTGCTCCCAGCAGCCTGCAGGACCACTCCTGGGCTCTCCTCACATGCAGGTGGGATCTGGGGCACTGCTGGGACGGGTCAGAGGTGCTAGGAGCTGGGCACTGAGTGAAGGATCTGTTGAAGGCCATAGCTCTGGCCTTGGGCACTGACAGCCCTTTCTCTGCGGAGGACAGTGCTGTCTCTGCCAAATAACCCCCGGAGAAATTCTGCAAAGCGGTTTCTGGTGTTTTCCTCATAGCCATAAGAGCACAATTAACAGGTGTCTTGAAGTGCTGGTCTAGGTGCAGGTTTTTCTTGTGTAGACTCTTGATCATACACAGTATGACACGCACTGTATAAGAGCCTAGCCTTTTGTCTGACTTTGTATTTCATTCCATTGTAATGTCAGCAAGAACCTTTTAAATGGTATTCATGTTGTCACTATACATGATTTTAATCTTGACTCAACGTTTTGCTATCAGTTAGCCTCAGGATGGTTGTTTGTAATTGCTTGCATTGCTTTGTGGTGAGTGTTAGTGGTTGGTGAGGCACCATCTGTCGTTTTCTGCTCCTGAAGGCTGGGAGTAGAGTAGATTTTTATTTGATTGAATATGATACCAACATCCTGATTCCTTACCTTCTTGGTCTGTTCTCTCATTTAAAACATCTAGATGACTGAGAAGAGATTAAGAAAAAAAAAAAAAAGCAAAAGAGGATATTGTGCATCTAGTGTTTCCTCTCAAAGATCTGCAACATGCTTTCTGGGGTCAGAATTTTCGATGTTTTTAATGCCTGCAGGTATCAGCTGTGTCATCATTTATTTGTATTACACATTTAAGTTGTTTTACTGACCCGGTACATCATGTCTTGAAATATCTTAAAATAAAGATTCTGAACAGCTTTGTATTTATATCTAGCGTCAAATGGTCAAGTGGCTTTAAAAAGTTTTCAGAATTGTGATACAGAGAAATGATGAGTTAAATTTATCATGTTACCCATAAACCAGATAGAGCACGTGAAGCATTTCTTCATGGTATAATAAAGGTAGCAGCAGAAAGATTAACAAGTGTTTATTATATGTCCCAGAGAAAGTCTGAATACTTAAAATAAACATGTCTGAGGCTATGAGTACTATCGGCAGGCTTCAGTGGGGCTTCAGTCTTAGTTGACAGAAAGGACTCTGGGATTTGACTTTCAAGTAGATCACAATTTGCACAATGTATAATTCTGAAAGAGCAACAGCTATAAAGAAGTGTTGAAATACAGCAAGGAAGAGTACTAAGCTAACAGCACCTAGGCTATGTGGCAATATAAAATGCACTCCTCTAGTTGTCCTTTAAGAAAAATCTGGAAGTTATATTTGTATTCAAATGTATTTTTACTTCTTTCTGTAGGCAGTTAAAAGTCTGAAGATTTGATTTCAAAACATTCCACAAATTTCAAAGGAAGTAAATCTACATGAAGAGCTACAAAGGGAGTTGATTTGAGAAGATACAGCGTTTGCAAAAATGTCTTCAAGTTGTGTGACTTCAGTGTTTGCTTTGATGATTTTCTGCTTTGCTGCTGCAGGTAGGTAGCATTATGTAAATCATGCATTCAGTGTAACTTATTGTATATATTCAGAATTATTGATGAAAAATCCTTTTTCGTGCTGGTAAAATGTAGGTCAGCTGAAGTTTGTATTTACATCTAGGTTTTATATAAAACTATTGTGATCATAACTGCTGATATGGTGATGTTTAGAAACATTGCTGTTCCTATAAGACTGTTTTCTTGCACTGACTTTTTGTGTGTCCCATGTTTTGTCCCATATATGAATGTTTAAAACTATGTGTCGCAGTAACTTGTTATAGAAAAAGGAAAGCTCTGTAGAGTTCAAGTATCTAGCTTATATTGTAGCTTCAATGCTGAGGTGATTCTTCTTGGTATGTTTGTTTATCAAAGTTCTTCCTGTGGTTGCGAGGGGAAGCCTCTTCTTAGATGTCCAGCATGGGTTGTTGAAGAGGCCAAGTGGATGTACGGTCAGTAAAAATGAGGTAGTGGGAAAAGTGGACAGTGGACAGATGGTTTGTTTAAATCTGAGTTGTCCTCATTGTGGAAAAGATGACCAGCTTTGGAAGAGACAGCGCTGAGCAATTAAATGTGTTACAATTTGGCTTCCTTTCGCTGTCAGCATGGAATATTATGTTGTTTCAAGCCTTGTGGGACTTTCTCTGGAGCTGACCTCCTGAAGGCATCCATCCAACATTATAGCTTCGATTGTTTAATAGTACGTGATACTAACGTTTTGCAATAGCCTCATTACAGATGAACTTTCAGCAATACAGGGTGTGTTTGAGTGTGTCTGTGGCTTGAGCTGAGGAGATGAATGCTGGTCTTGGCTGAGAAAAACAATTACACAAAGTGAATCTAATCATTGTAGATGTGTAAAAATTTACTATAAGAGAAAGTGCCAGTGTAGAAAATAAAAATGGTTTTAATTGAGCACAACCACAATTCCATTTTGCTGCTGAGGAGATTGCTTACCTAAGAAGTCAGCTTACCTCCCAATGCCAGCTTTAATTAAACTCATCAATTTAGAAGTGTTACCAAAATAGTAGTACTATTAGAAAGTTACGATAGAGTGTCTGTCCTGAAGTTTATTGTGGTTTTTTGTTTTATTTTATTTTACTCCTTAGTTCCATGTTTTTCTCTGGCAGCTATTCTTGAAACAAACTCTTAAAAAGCTCTGTGGCCTTGGATTTGATCAGGTGCTTATTCATAAGTAGAGTCATAGAACGATTCTGGCTGGAAGGGACTTCTGGAAGTCTAGTCCAGCCCCATATTCAGAGCAGGGCTAGCTTCATAGTTCTTTTGTTCTTGGAGACTGATTCTTCCCGCTATCTGCATGGGAAGAAGGTAGCTGAAGGGAGTAAAAAGGGTCACAGCTAATTAGGGGGAGGTGAGGAAGTGTTATCATTGTGGTTTCTAGCTATGCCTGTCCTGTGGGTTTTGGTTTTCTTCTATGCTTTTCCAATTTGCAATAAACTCTTAATGAGAACAACCAGTTAATGTCCTTTACAGAGTATCGTGAGCACAGTAAGATAAGGGCAATAAAGAAGGAATGGACTCTGATGGAGAGAGAGATCTCAGGCAGATATAATTACTACTGAGGAAGGACAGTTCTCTGAAGGTTATTTAGGTAGAGCTTTTGCAACATTTTTCTGTTAGTCACCAAGTCCTGCTAACTCAAATACATATACTTTAAATGCAGGGAGTTTGTGGCTATGGGGTGAAATACAAATGGGAGCAAGCAACACATTGTAGTAGTGTGGAAAAACCTGTGGCAGATGCCGGTGAGCTATTGTCAGCTTGACGGTCAGGGTACTGCGGGCTTGGCTCGTTTTTGCTGGTGTACATACTTTTTCAGGCTTGAACCATTAACATAGTAGGATAAAGACAACTAAGAAGTATAAAGAAAACTGAGAAGTATAAATAAAATCCCTGTGTGCCTGTGGAGAAGCCTGGGGGAGGCAGGGGGCAGCATGCCACTTCCCCAGGGCGCTCATTTTGGTATTTTGAGCCTTTTTTCAGCTTACTCTTGGTGTCTGAAGTAGTGAGGCTGCTGCAGCAGAGCACACCTTCCGTTTGTTTGCCAGTCCTGCACTGGCACTGCTGTTATTTGCCTAGGTTTTGTTGTTGACTTTCCAATATCTTCAGCATTGTTATCTTTTCAGATATAGGTGATCTTCTAGACAGAATCTGTTTTGTTTTGTGAGTTTTTTTTCATTACATTCTTGCTCTTTAACATACTAACATATTAAATATATGTCAGCAAACCTCTTGAGTTAGATGATGTGAGGCATGGAAATGCATATTCAAACCTGAGCCACAAAACTGCATGGTTTTCATGCTAATAGATTAAAGAATATATCTCTCTAATTTTGCATTGAAAATGGTCTGTATATATATTCAAAGAATATTTATCTTTCTCTACCTTTTCTTACTGCCTAGGCGTATGTAGCTAAACACTTACCTGAATATGATTTGCTTTCAGCTTCTACACAGGTTTCTTGTAAACTCATATTTATACAGCTTAAATTGTACAGAAAAAGACTGCAAAGAAAACCTTGATTACTCTGAGATTTTTCTTCCCTGTGGAAAGTCCAAGGCAGGAGAGAGGAGAACTGCTGGCAAACTACCTGCCTGTCTGAAGGAATTATGTTTTTGAAGTGTGCTTAAACTAAGTTCTGGCAACCTGCAGTCGGAACTCCACATGAATACTCAGAACTGCACACGCTACAGCCTTGAATAACCTCATAAGCAAGTCTGGCTTTGTAGTCCTGGGAGCAAAAATATTCTGTCCTAATGTGGCTTAAATCAAAGGTGAAACATATTTGTTTTACTTGCTGGCAAATTTGTGCAGTTGGGTTCATGATATATGTCTTGATAAAATGTTAGAGGACAGCTGAAACATGTACCTACCCTAGACCCTGAGGTTCAAACAAGATAGGTTCTTCATGAAGGAATAAGATTTTTTTTTTATTTTATCTTGAACTTTTTTTCTCATTTTTCTTTCCTTCCTTACTTTTCAACTGGAAAGAAGATAGAAGGATGATACAGCCTGTAGATCTGCACTGGCCAATGGTCTCATTCCAGCCTTTTGGGGTAGATCCTCTGGTGGTGTAGATGATTCCCACAGCGGACAAAGCAGCACAGCCATGACATCTGATACTAACCAGAATTTGCTCATGCAGCTGTGTTGTTCTTCCCTCAACCTCCCTGACCTTTGGTGTTGCCTGTGTTTGCCTTGTAGACACCTCTCTTCTTGTGACAGAGTTTCATGGCTGTGGTCAGGCTGATGGAGAGACTGTAAGAATTGGATATATTGAAGCATTTACCCATTTTCCGTAATACTGAGCTTACTGGTTTAGCTGCTCATATTGGACCTGTCTCTATGGTTTTCTTTCAACAAGTCTTTTTCCCTGGTTCTCGACTGTATTGTTGTCCTAGAATTTTTATTTTTCCTTTCTTTCTACATACTTGTTCTAAATAATCTTACGTTGCTCAGAGCTTGTGTACTTCATTTTCAATAAGGCTTTTGGCTTGTAAGTTAATGTATCTTTTAAATCTAATGTATCTTTGGGTTGTCGGCAACGTAGACAGTGGCATTGAGTGCACCCTCAGCTAGTTTGCCGATGACACCAAGCTGTGTGGTGTGGTTGACACACTGGAGGGAAGGGATGTCATCCAGAGGGACCTTGACAAGCTTGAGAGGTAGGCCCATGCCAACCTCATGAAGTTCAACAAGGCCAAGTGTGAGGTCCTGCACCTGGGTCAGGGCAATCCCAAGCACAAATGTGGGCTGGGCAATGAGTGGATTGAGAGCAGCCCTGAGACTTGGGGGTGCTGGTTGATGAAAAGCTCAAGATGAGCCAGCAATGTACAAGTGCAGCCCAGAAAGCCGACCATGTCCTGGGCTGCATCAAAAGAAGTGTGACCAGCAGGTTAAGGGAGGTGATTCCGCCTCTCTACTCCACTCTTGAGAGACCCCACCTGGAGTATTGTGTCCAGCTCTGGAGTCCCCAGCACAAGAAGGACATGGACTTGTTGGAGAGGATCTGGAGGAGGGCTACAAAGATGATCAGAGGGCTGGAACACCTCTCCTATGAAGACAGGCTGAGAGAATTGGACTTGTTCAGCCTGCAGAAGAGAAGACTCAGGGGAGACCTTATTGTGGCCTTCCTGTATCTGAAGAGGGCCTACAGGAAGGCTGGGGAGGGACTTTTCACAAAGGCCTGATGTGATAGGACAAAGGGTAATGGGTTCAAACTGGAAGAGGGCAGATTTAGATTGGAAATTAGAAAGAAATTCTAAGGTGGTGAAACATTGCAACAGGCTGCCCAGGGAAGTTGTGGATGCTCCATCCCTGGAGATGTTCAAGGCCAGGTCAGATGGGACCTTGAGCAACCTGGTCCAGTGGGAGGTGTCCCTGCCATGGCAGGAGGGTTGGAACTAGATGATCTCTGAGGCCCCTTTCAATCCAAACCATTCTATGATCTGTGCCCCTCAGATACGGTGGTGATGGGTGCCATGTTAATAAGTGTAACAACAGGAAGAAACAGGCCTTGTCATGACATAGTTTTTCAGGGTTTTTTTAAAGAGAAACTTCTGACCTTGAGCACTATGTTTCCAAAAGCAATATGAAGTCCTTCAAAGTATAATAGAAAGGCCTTCCACTGGAAGGTGAAGGATGTGATCTTAAAAAAAAATGCTGGGAGTCACTCACACAAATTTCCTTCTGTTTTAGACAATGTTTGGGTATTTCCCAGATGTAATTAAATTCTAAGTTTTGTTTTTCCTCAAAACGTTTGTTGCCAGAGGTGTGGGGTTTTTTGTTTGTTGAAATTGTGGTTAGAAGATGAGAACCAAGGGACAGAGGTTGACTCTTGAATTATTAGGCCTGAAGTAATGCACAGACTGGTTGCAACTTTTGAATGGATAGAGTTTTCACTCTTCACCTCTTCTCCTTCAGTTCCTTCTCATAATTGGCCAACTTCTGCCTCCCTTGAAAAGCCACCCGACTTTATGGTCTGGATAGTCAGTCTTCTAGAGGATGAGATTAACCAGTACTCAGAGTGTTTAAAGACTTGCAAGCGCAGAGAAGAGTTAGAGGAGCAGAGGGCTGGTTCCTGTGCTGTGCCTTGCTTGTCTTCGATCTGTCGCTGCCACGTTTCAGGCTGGGAGCCCTTCTACAGGGGCTGTAAGGAAATGGCCATGCTCTTTTCATGGGAGCCTATCATACACTTGGTTCTGAAAAATATAAAATTGAGCCACTGACTGTCTTTTAAAGGTGGATACTGTTCTATTTTTTTAATCCTTTCAGAACCCTGATGGTGTTTTGAAGCATCTTAATGTCAAATATTCATCTGATGGGGAACCAAATGCTGAATTCCGAACTTCCTGTCAGTGAGCTTGGTCAGATAGCTTTGAGTAGCCAAAGTATATATTAAAAAATTGATAGTTAATCTTAATTTCATACCAAAAGTAGTAATACGTTTCAAGCAGTAAATGATCTTTTTAAGTGAACAATTTAAATACAAAGGCATAAAAATTTGGACGCTAGACTAAATCTGTGGGTCATCTGAATTAATGTTTCTTCAACACTGCTGTTTGTCGATCTATTCCTGTGTAAATTAGACTTTTAATCTGGTCTCCTGTCTGTCTCTCAACCAGCTCAGCTGAGTCAGATCCTGTGCCATTTCTGTGTGGTTTGTGCATACATAGTATTTTTATCTTTCAGAACCACACAAAAATTCTGAAGAACTTTGAGTGTCAGGATACAGAAAAAGGTTATTTATTTTAGAGGGGGTGATTATATCACAGACTTGGAATGGCTTGAACTCAGCAGACTGCATTTTAAAAAAGTTGAATTTCGACAGAGTTCTGCACCCACGTCGAGCAGTAGGATGTGGGGTTGTGTGTCCTGATTCAGCAAGACAACTGAGCATGTATCTGAGTGCTTTGCTTGACCCGGAGTGTTTATCAGCAGACATCAAAGTCTGGTTCTTTGATTAAAACTGACTCCGGACAATGCTAAAGGAATTATAGATACAGACAAATGACAAAATTACTGAATGTCTCTGCAGGGAAGTACTCAACTGATGAAAAGTAGTTTTGTGGAAAATTTTATGGCATGCAGTGGTGAATAACATTAATCCTTGTCTTTCTAAGGAAAATTTTCTTGAAGTTTTTTTAAGCGAAACTTATCTTTAACAAGTCCTAAGCACCACATAATTATTTTATAAATAGCGTGCTAAAAATAATTCTTTTGTTTTCTGAAGGGAATTGGGATTTGGGATTTTCTTGTAGACCTTCTAATATCCTTTCTGTACTGTAGGCCCTTATTAACTCTTTCTTAGCTTCTCCATTTGTCTTAAAAATAACACAAACCCTTGATCTCTTAACTAAACATGCCCTTTTCACTTTTTTAATAAACTAAAGATATTACTGTCTTGTCAAATGTGAAGGAGAGACACAGAAGTTTTCTGAATTCGAGGATCTACAGCATAAAGTGATAGGTGCTCTGGGACATACCTAAGAAAATTGTCTTCTAACTAATATGTATTTGCCCTTCAATTTTTTTCCTGTTTTAAAGTTATTCTTTCATCAAAACAGTTATTCTTTCATCAAAAACCTGCTTACCTTGCCTCTTCAGAATAACAACTTTATTTTGTGCTTGCTTGTCTCTTTTGCTGCAAAATAATATAGATTCTGTCATTTGGACTAAGCAGGGCATGGGTAAGCATCAAACAGCACAGTTTTATCTGTTGCCACGGGAAGAATTAGGCTCCAAGGGCTCCAGCACCCCATACCCAGCATTCTCGAATGTGATCCTAGGGTGTCTCAACAAGAAATGGAGCATCTATTAGAAAAACAGTTGTTACTTTCACATGAAAAATGTATTGAGTTTTTGCAGGTCTTCTTTTACAAGCTTTTTCTATGGAAGTGCATTTGCATCAGTCAACCCTATTGTTTTACTACTGGTTATGTTATAGTGTAGAGAGAATATAGGGACCAGATATATTCCTTTTCAAAGCAGAGAAATATTTCCATCCTCTGTAGCTAATAACAATAAAAGGAACTGAAATCCCTCAGGCTCCAAGTCATAGGAGAGATGAATTTGGAGTGAAAAAAATACATTTAGCACAAAGACTCTGTGCCACGTTTCATTACCTGAAGGCATTGAGTTGAATTCCTCTTTGGTGTAAACTTGTTTTAAGTCAATTGAATTTCACCAAGGATAGATTTTGACCCCAGGTGACAAAAGCAAAGTTTTTTAATAATTCCATGATGTGCAGCTGCTTCAAGCATAGTGTGCTTTTCTTCATGTTTTTAAATGTACTTTATAGATGGAGCTATTGTTCCCTTATTTGGCAGGTACTTCACTGTGAGACTTACTAATAAAAAAGGGATTTTAACTGTCAGGGATGGAAAGAACTAAACTGAAAATGTCATTACTCTCATTATTGGAAGCATAGAAGTAACAAATAAAGGAATTCATGCTTAGGCAATGGAAACATTTGTAAAGTTTGTTGCTTTTTTGCCTCTTCAGCAAGGAGTTTACTTTCCTCTGGAACAGGTTTAGTGTTTTGACGATTTTTGTTTGTTTGTTTGTTTTTAAATTTTTAATGAATTGAATTTAACATTTGGAGCCAAGAGTAGGTGAAGAATTGATTTTGTGGTTATCTTCTCCTGAAGAATAGTGCAGTGATTACTGGGCTACTGGCTGGATCAATTCTTCTTGTGGAGTCCCTGTGGCCTGATGGCCATAGGTGTGTTAAATGCATAGGACTAACTTATGAACCTTGGCTTTTGACTGAAAGATGAAAGGCCTGTATCTGGGTTAGTGACTTTCTCTGTGATCTCACTATGAGTTATTTCATCTATCAATCTTGGTCTCTTGATATGTAAAACATGCATTTTGCCCTGTTGTCTTCCGTGCAGGAGTACTTGAATCACATTGCTGCTAACTGCTGTTACTTTGTTAATTCTTCAAAACCTCCCCCCTGCTCTTTTTTGGAGGCATGAAAGGTTTTATTTAAAGGTCTGTCAGACATTTCTCATGCCTTGCTTGTATTTAGACTAATGGATGCTGAACTGCAGAAGTTTTTTGTGATCTTGGATAAGGAACAAGCTAGTTGAAGTTTTGGCAAGTTATAAATTACATGTGATGTCCTGAGGAGTATCTTAACTGATGGAGCTGCTTCTCTTCTCTTCTCCTGCCATGCCAACCCTCATTTAATAAATAAATAAATAAATAAATCCATTACTTTTAGAGGAAGTAGACTCTGTCATACTCAAAGCAAGAGGGTAGAAAATTAAGAGACATTCTTACTTTGCTGTAGGCAAAAGCATTTTCAGGTGAAATATGATTCTCTTCTTGCATTATTAGAAGAAAATGTACAACAGCAGGTAGGACTACTTTACATCCCATGCATAGTTTGAGCAATGTGTTTAAAGTTTCATATGTGGCTTCAGTTTCTTACATTAGAGCAAACTTCATCTTTGCAGATGTCTTGTTAAACTGTGATTTGTAAAAGTTGCCAGTTTTCTGCATTTTATGCTTAGAAATGTTTTAGATCAGTCTGGTGAAGTTTCCTTTTACAGCATTAATGAATTCAAAGCAGTAATTAGTTGTTCTATGGGATATTTTCACCTTCATGCTGAAAAAGGTAATGGGTATTTGAGAAAATTGGCAAGAAAACTATTCAGACATAACCTTGGATTGGTTGCTTTTTGGAACTAAGCCAGCGCTAGTTATTTTTCTTGCTGAAGTAGTGCTCATGGCCATATTGTTTGCTGTATTCGCTTTCATTCTCCCAGTGGTAGCGTTTTATCTCTATGATAACATGTATCATCACAGATGGAAGTAAGAAAGAGAACTAAAATATGTATCATAGGAACGACTCTGAGGTTTTTTAAAAGATTACAATTGTCTAAACTGTAACACCTAAGCAAATGCTTCTTCAGTGTCTCTTGCTAAAAGGCCTGCTAACTGACTTTAGTAATAGTTTCTATAATAATGAAACTCCCCAATCATGTAACTGAAAAGCTCAGAATAAAGAATACTTCATGCCAGTAGCAGAAAAATAAAAGCAATCCTGAAAATGATCCTGTTCTGTTGCTTGTGAATTCTCTTGAAATCTCGTTCTCTTCTATTTTTTGAAATTAGCAAAGCTAGGATTTGGTGGGTTTTTTTAAGCAATTTCATGCCCAATGTAAAACAATGTCTAAGACTCTCTGTTATGGTTGATTTTGAATAAAACAATTTTAAGAACTGGAGTTACTTAATTCTAGGTCTCTGTTACGTTTATTGGATCTCAAAAGTACATTTGCAGCAAGAAGCCTGTGAGTAAGTCAGCTCTTATGAATACCAGACTGAACTTCAACTTTATTGATATGATTCAGGAGAAAAGAATTCTAACACAACACTTCTGAGTATTGAGCTGCTTAATAGTGTTAAAATCTTCCTGTACGTAAAGAAAACTTAACAAGCCGATCCTTCTGTTTGCTTCAACATCACACAAGCACTACACAAAGGTATTCAGCAAAAAAAATTGTCAAAGACATTTCAAATAAAGCTTTTGAACAAAGAACTTATTTTTTTCCCGCCTTGAGGAGTTGTAGAGTGTAGCTTCCCTCTTTCTCCAGAGAAATAATAATGTGCTTAAGATGGTTTTATAGGTCAAGCATTCATGTATCTGTATGATTTGACAAGAGTGCTCAAAAAAAAAAAGAGTGAAATCAGGATTTATTAAGGAGGATTTATGAGCAATGAATCAATGCTTTTTTGGCCTAGTGGACTGGATTAATTTAATTAGAGCAGTAAGCATTTTTTGTTTTACTTGACTGAACTAATTAAGTTGATTCAGTTCTTATACCTGTGTTGTCTCCTTGTTCCAGTTGCTTGCATTAAATTTTTGAAAGTAGTAATACTCTGTTCCAGTAGAAGGGATATGATTTTTCTCTAGTGCTCCTTGATGCTACCCTGTGTGCTGGTGTCCCAGTATTCTCTGGTGAGGTCCCTTGCTGGAATGCTTCTCTGGGGATTCAGTTTGCTGCTTCACAGGCTGCAAGTGCCTGCAACTGGAAAGGGTTAATGTTTAGACTGTAACTTTCTGCACAGTTACTACATCTGCCCTTTAATCGTATTCTAAACCAGTCAGTAGGTATCTGATCCTGATATGGTCATTTAACATTATGTCTCTAGGGCAATTTTATGGCAGAAAGTTTAGAGCAGTGTGGCACAGCTCCTTCCTTAATGGAATTAATCCTAGGGTTCACGTCCTGAAGTGGTAATGATCAGTTGTCCTGGTCTGAAGTCTTTTGTTATTCCTCCTCTATTTCTGATACATATGTGTGTTTGCTCTTTCTTCTTATCCACTTCTTGCCAGGTTCTCCATGCAATTTTGTTAAATGGGCCATGACAGGTACAGTTAAGAGAAAGATTGAGTGGGAACCTGCCTTGCAAATGCTGTAGTGCCAATGAAGGGACTCACGCTCTTACTTTCAGTGGGCACCTGCAATGACTGTGATGCTCTCTGCTCTCCTCTTTTCCTGGGGGTACTTTCTTCCTCCTGTGACTAACACCTCACTGTAACTGTCTGTATCCGAGTTATGTATGTTTTCTTAATTAGGGTGATCTCATCACTAATGAGTATTTGACGCCTTTGTAATGTATCTAATATACATATGTAGCAGTTGGCACAGACTTTTTAAACAATGATCCTTGTAATCTCCTGGATAGTCTCAAAAGAACATGTAAATACAACAGTGCAACTACATTGGAAGTTTTTTTTAGATAAACATTTTTTTTGTACAGTGGCTTAACAACGTGTTGTGGGTGATGGGGGTCTCTCTGTGTTTATGGTGAACTAAAAATGCAGCTGTCTTAGGTGGTTAATGAAACTCTTCTATTAAAAGCAGTTAAAGAATTGGTGAATAAGAGTATACTTCCGTGCTTTATTTCTGAATATGTTTGATTTGTTACTGTGGTCTTGTTATCCAGGGAAAAGTGCGTTTGTGCTCAAAAAGAACTTAGTTCTTTCCAGCCAAGCTTAAGGCACTTGTACTAAGGCTGAGAGTAGTGACGGCTGCTCTGCCTTGGTTCTCGCTTATTAGGAGTCGGGTCTGTGTTGGCCTTGGGGTGGTGGTGGGGTGTCTATTCAGTTTGTATCCCATTAGAAAATGTGGAAACCGTTCCTCAATTGGTCAGGAGAGGGTGGCTTCTTTAAAGCAGGGATACAGTGAGACTCACGCTTAACCAAGTAACTTCTCTTGCAGTGTAATACTAAGACTGCCTCTGCATTGTGCGGCCAGTAAATTATCATGAATCTCATGAGATGTTAGTAAAATAATGGGTGTTAACTTCATTGAAGGGAATGGAAGTTTAACCACTGGTCCATTGATAGGAAGAACAAGTTTCAGCCTGGTTCCTGTGTGCTTATGTGAGAGCTTTTGAAGTCCTAGAAGAGGGGTTGGTTTTCCCTGAACCTTCGTGATTGCTAGAGCAAACACAGGGACCCTTGAAGGTGGGTGGCAGGGGTAGTGGAGCCTCCCTTTTTTGCAGCAGCTCATGTTTGTACTAGATCAAAGTGAATTTCCTCTTATGGAAGCAGAGTATCGAAGTATTGTTCAAGTATTTTGAGTAACTTGATCTGTGGCTCACCTGGTGGCAGAGTTAGATATCAACCAAGTAAAACATATCCTGTCAGAATTGGAGCTTTTGGCAACAGAACAACTTGATTTACTGGCACAGCTACACCTCCTTACCCAAAAGTACACAAAAAGCTGACAGAAACTTTTTTTTTGTTCATGTAAATGATGTGACTGTACCCAGGAAAAGGGTTTACCAACTTAGCAGAGTTTCCAAGAGTGATATGCAATACATTATGGAAAGGAAATGCACCATTTTACAATGCAATATTGAAACTTGCATACTTTTCCTATTAAAATGGTTAAATCAATGAGAGGCAGCAGTCCATGTATGGAATCTGAGTTGGAACCCTTCACATTTGGTGTGTTATGCCAAAGTGCTGGCAAGTGAAAGCCTGAAACATCTGAGCTTACCTAGACTCTACTAAACAATATGAAAAAAACCCCAACCAACCAACTTACAGTGACTTAACCAGGCCCTGTATTAGGTTCTCCATCTGCTTGGGTTTTGTTTGTATTAAAATGCCATTTATTTAATATCCAACTTTTGTCAGCTGGGAAAGACAGTCCCTGGCTCTTGTTTTTTCCCAAAATCAAAACCTGATGTTTCCCCCTAATTATGGATATATTGAAATGGTTGTTTGCATATTATTTTCTTCTACAATAATAATAATAATAATTAAAAAAATAGATATCTAAGTATGTAAGATGCATAGCAGTGACCATTTTCAGACTGTTATAAATTCCAGAAAAGCAGGTTTTACTGTACAAAATGCCACCACCAAGTGCTGACTTGATAGATTTTTGGCAGAGATATTACTCATTTTATTTAATGCCCTTTCTAGGGGACTGTTTCAAAACTTGCAAAGCGTGTATGAGGCCTCACAGACTGCTGACTCCACTGCAAAGTTATTTTACATCTAGCAAGTTCCAGGATATGGTGACTGTTTTCTAAATAACGCTATCCTTTACTGATTGTACTTGAAAACAAAGTTATGCTGTTCTAAGTGTTGCCAAGTCACTTTGAAAGTCTCACTGTAAGATTTCTCGCCCTGTATGTAGGGCTGGGCTGTTGGTTTGTCTTTTTGTTGGAAGGGAAAAGCAACTCTGCTCACTAAAGTATCTGCTTCCAGTTAAGTCGTATGTCAAGAAAGCTTCTGTGAGCTTACAGCATGAACATATGCAAGCTTTTACATTTATTTAAGATTTTGTGGTTAGTTTTTACAGAATCTACCTGCATTTTTTTCCCTGAAGTCTTGTTTGTTTGATGGTTCAAGAAGAAGCCTCTAGAGTTTTCATGTACTGGGAAAGACAATGAATTGTACTCCATCACTGGCAGTCGTGTTTCCTGTGAGTCCCTGTAGTGTCAAGGGGGCTCTTGCCTTCTTCAGGCAAGCCCTTTAACAGGACTTGAACCCTTGCCATACAAGGGGATGGATTTCAGCACCTGTAGGGTCTCTGCAAAGAAAGTACTTGATGTGTGTGTTAATATTTTATATTTCTGTGAAACCTGAATTGGCTCTGAGATTCCCTGACAGTTTTTCAGGCAGAAGTGATACTAAGATACATGCCTTATAAAGCCTAGCATTGGACACAGATGACTTAATTCCTGAGTTAAAATTCCTTTCCCCAACTTATCTTAAAAAAAAAAAAAAAGGCAAAAGTCAATAACAGATTATTTGAGGAGAAGAGCCATTGTGATTTCATACGGAGGCCATCTTGGTTTTTTTCTATCTGACGCTTGCCTGAAAGTATATGCTGTACTTGGGTCTTGGGCTGGAATTGTTGTCAACTTATTAATAGTTTTGAAAATGCATTTAACAGTTAATTGCCGATGTGCATGCACTTTTTGTTTACAGCTAACAAGCAGCTGGTCAGTACATTAAAAAATTTGGACTTGGTTAACTCTTGTAGAACCACGTCTGTGCATTTCTTCAAGTGTTGTCAGACGTATACAGGGAGAAATTTGATAGGATGAAACAGAGGACATGTTCCCTTTACAAGGGAAGAAATGAGCAAAAGGAAGTCAAGGAGGAGAAAATCTTTCTGTATTTTGGAAGGGATGAAGGGGTGCAATGAGCAGGGTGTGACTTGTTTCCTAGATAAAAAGATGAGTGAGTGGTAGCATTTTGTAAGAAACTCCTTAAAGAAAACGTTACCTCAAGAGACATGGAAAGAGACACGTTAGTAATTTATTTAAGAGCTCTGGCTGATATTGCAGACAGCCTTTTGAGAAATATTTCCTAAGTAATTGTACTTGTTCTTTAGGAATTATTTCATTTTGGTTTGGGGTTTGTTTAATTTCTGGTGAAGGTCTGGAGGGCAGAGAAGAACCTCAAGGGTACTAGCTAGTACTAGTTAGAAAGTGTTTTATTTTACAATTGAATTTATATTCTTTTATGGTTACTTTAACAGTTTTGAAAATGTAATTACTTGTCTCATTCTGTCCAAATTCTGTTTTAGATAATCGAAATCATGCTTGTCCAGTGATGAGCCTTTTTCTTTTCAATGAAGAGGCATAAGTATAGGATATATACGGCCAAATCTTTTTACATGTGGCTGCCATCTGCATGAGCTAAATTGCTCCCTATGAATCAGGAGTACAATATGCTTACTCTCTGTTCTGTATAAAGATCTGCTCCCAAGTTGTTTAGAGTCATCTTTTCTCACTCTCCATTTAGTCCTTCCTCTGGCAAATCTCCCATGGACCTCATCTGGATTCTTGCCTGATTAAGGACTAAGAGCTTGACCCTGTGAGATAATAAAAAAAAAAGTATCCCCACAAGAATCTACAGATTTCAATGTAAATTGAAGGTGGTATGTGCTGCTAAAGTGTTCAGCATGTATGCTGGGTTTAAGGCAATGATTTCAGGACTTGGCTGCGTTACAGTGTACATACTTGCTGGCCCTAACTTGATTAAACTGCAAGTATATTACCATGGTTTGAATCCTCTATGGAAAGGAAAACACATGGTCTCTCTGTGGATTTTGTGGCTTATTTAGAATGAATTTTCATTTTCAGAATGTGTATTTTGAGATATTCCTCACCAGAAAATTCCGGATTATTGGTACTCCTATTCTTTTGGAGCTGTTTTCCAAAAAGCAGGGATCCAAGAGCAGAATCCTCTGGGAAGTGGAGGCCATGAAATTTTAAGATCTAGGAAGGGTTGTAACTTTGACTCTTATTGCGCACAGCCTTTCAAAATGATTCACCATTTCCTTAAAAGATTCTGGTATATCCAAGTTTTTGTTTAAAAACAAAGAAACACAATGCTAATTATCACATCCAGGAAGAAAACACATTACAGAATTAGGCCATGTAATGAGATAATGAGCACAGTTGGGTAGTGACCTTCAGCTCTTTAGATTTTCTTTATTTTAACAGAACAGACTATCCAAAAACAATGCTTCTTGTTTCAAAAAGAAAAACAGAACTTTCATAGAATCTCACAGTTTAAAAGTGGAAAAGAAGTATTAAAATTCTCACACAATCTCCAAATTAGCTTTTAATTAGTAAACAGATAAGCAAATAATGTAGTTTAACTTGTAATAATTTCTGACATAAGAAAAATATTGTTCTTTAATGTTGTGATACTGCTTATAGGCTTCTCTCTGAATGCTGCTGTGCCTAGGCATAAGGAAGGGCCTGAAACTCAATGTTAGGTTGAAAGGATAACCCTTAAAAGAGAAAAGTTTCTTGACTTGAAGGCTACAGCATGGCTACAGGATGCCTACCAAGAAAATAACTTTGTTTTTAAAAACAAGCCACAAACATAGATAGCATTAAATTAAAGGAGCATTTGTTGAAAACGTAGATATTTGTCACCTAAAGAACGAGGTAGCTTTTTGGTACCTTGGTAAAGACTGGCAGCTTTCGGGGGGTTTTTTTGTATATCGCCCTTTTTTTTCTCCTAAAATTGGCTTCATACAAGGTTGATGGAGCTGGGTTACACTTTGATAGGACATGTGGTAGCATCTGGTCAAACAAGATAACACTTGTGTGTTAAAACATGTCACACTTGTTATCTTCCTGCAACATGGACTTGTGTTGCGATGACCTAGTGACACATAGCATTTACGCAGACAGGAACAGCCAAGCTTGGATGCTCATTAAGTCAAGCAGAATGGATAACCTTTTGCTAAGGCCCAAGTGATGCCTGCCTCAAGAGGTTATAATGAAAAAAGATATGAAACAAAGACTGTCAAGGGTGTTCTTGAACATGCAGCAGGGTGTACAAGATGATGATATCAACCATCATTTAACTTTTATTGTAGAGGCTTAAGGAAGTAACTATGGGGTTTGACTGAGGAGTGAGAAGCTGTGAAAAGAGTTGAAGGCAAAGACTGTGAAGGAAGGAACTGAAGGAAATAAAGCATAATTTCTATTATCAAATCTGTATCGTATAGTTCATGGATATCACTGGTACATGGAGGAGGGCAGGAAGGAGGAGGTGTAAGGGCTTCCCCCTCATCTGTAAATGCTTTTGGCTGGCTTCAGCTGAGGAAGTTCTCTAAGTGCCCCAGGCTGTGTGGAAAGGAGCTGGTAGGGTGCAGTGCCTGGAAGAGGAGGGAGCATTTGCCTTTGTGCCCTGCTTCTCCTGGCAACCAATACAAAACAATCTTCCCAGTCCCAGTTTTCTTTAAATAGTGCTGAGATTTTTATTTCGGTAGAGTTTGAGAGTACCTGTCATTTCCCATTTTTCACAGATACTGTGTTTCGTGTTCAGGGGAGTGGAAGATCAGGCAGGACATGGGGTGGCACTGTGGCCAGATGTTGTATGATTATGTACTCCCACTGTCAGTTTCTCTTCCATTAAGTTGTTTAACAATATGTTTGGGGTTTGTTTGTTTGTTTTTAAAGGAAGATGCGAATAACAGTTAAGTAGTGTCTTTCGTGTAAAGCATTCAAAGAGAACATGCTGTGTTAAGTCAATAGGGTTAATTTGAAGTCTCATTTAAAAGCCACCAAGTTATTTGCCTAAGGGCAAGCTCACTTTTTCAACTGTTAAATGTCTTTTGCCCTATAAATTAGCAACAGTAATGTTAACAGGTTATAAAAGAGGAAAATACAGCCATGGAGTTCAGTTAGTGAGAACCATTTATCTTAAGTGCTGAGCCGTCCTTTAAAAGATGGTTGTCTGTTTTGCTGAGCCCAGGCATTTCCAAAGTCTCAGATCCTTGGCTCTTCCCAAATAGTCTGAAAAATATTTGTCTAGGCTTATAGATGGACCTGGTCATGTTGCTTCAAGATAGCTTTGCTGAGATGATGGCAACACTGAGGTGTGGTGGAATGGCCTGTGGACTAGTGGAGGGTTGATTGGTTGTTTTTCACACTTCAGTATTAGCTTAACATCTGAGTTTAATATGTAACATCACACTTAGAACCTGTTTTCAGAGTGTGGTGTAAGCACTGAGCTTGTTAATGTTCAGGTATTGTTTCTGTTGCTTCTGTCTGCGTGGAGGTTCAAAACAGAGATTTCTTAGGCCACTTGACCTCTGCACTTGTATTCCACTCATCCTGTTGAGTCAGCTGTATTAAGAGGACAAAGTTCAATTTCTTCCAGTTTTGGGAGGAAAAAACAAAGACTGTTTCTGCTTTTCATAGCTCTAATCCAAAGGCAGTTGGCTTGAAGAGCAGATCTATTTATTTAATTGTCTGAATATTGACAGTTTTATAGCTGCAGCAGCAGAGAAAAAAACATTCACTTGATCTGGATAGATATTGTGCCCAGCAGACAAATCTCTGGATGTTATTAATGAGATGATATTTGTTGCATTTTGTTGGGTTTTTTTTTTTTAAAAAAAGCCTTTTATGGTTGAAGACCATAATACAGCTGTTTGCAATTAGATGGTTTTGAGCTGGTCTGAATCAGAGGTATTTTACCTTCTATAGAAATCTTCTCCTCCTTTGAAGCAACAAACTGTGTATCAAGTCATCCTGCACAGTAAAAACCAGTAATGGAAAGGGTTTTGAATTTTGTCATTAAAATTCTGTGTTGATGATTCAGACTTTCTGATTCCCAGCTCTGTGTACAGTGGGTGTGACTGATCATCTTTCTTTACTGGAGAGGCTGGTGTCTTTTATACAGGTATCTGACAATATGTGGTCATTTTGGCATGACCCCAACAGCCAGTTGAGTGGAATGGATGCAGACATTGAAATACGTGCAATTCCCAGCAACAGCATGTTTTATCCTACTTTGAGCTACTTTTGATTGCTTGGGCCTTCATCTATATTTAAGAGTCAGTCTTTGTAAGTGTAGCTAGCTTCTTGAGTTAGATGTTTCCTGCCTGCAACAGAAAGTAGCTATCAGGAAGTAGTCTACTCTGCCCTTTTTTACCATGTCTTTTTTCAGCCTGGAAGCTTCCCCTGGACAGAATAACAGGGGTTTGGCTGTTTGTTCAGGACTTTCTGGGATCTAGGAGCTTGGTTAAAGCTACTTTTACTGGTTTGGAATTGCTTCCAGGTGTTTGGAAGTCCTGGACAAATGGCTGCAGTGTATGGACATACTGTCTGCAGGTGCTACATTGCTGCATAGCCACCCAGGGTCTCCTCATGGGACTCCTGAATTGGAATGAAAATCCTTCTGCTTTTGAAGGAAAGGATTAGACATTGCACATCATAATTTTCAGGTGTTTTAGTTTGTGTTGTTTTTTTCTTTTTGCATTGCTAGTTGACAGCTGATCATTCCTCTTTATACTAGGAAAAGTTCAATGAATGCAGGGCAAGACAGCATTTCACACTGATCCAAAAGGAATTTATTTCAAGCTCTTCTACTGCAGGGCATTTGTGTACAAGCAATTTCTTCTGCCAAGGCCAGAAGACTTTGACTCTTCCTATATCCTTCTGAGTTTCTCCCTGGACATCCTATGGTATTTTAGCAAATCGCCCTGTTTCAGTAGTTAGGTAGGTGTGATAGTTATTTTAGGCCTTCAGATAGTACAGTGGTCTTGCAAGATAAATGTGTAGGGAAACTGCAAAATAAGAGATGTGCAATAGTTTTTGAATCTGTAGTTTCCTGTAAACATATATTTTGTCCCATAAAAAGATGCTATAACAGTAACCTGGGATAATTGTAAGAATGTGTAAACCAAAGAGGGTTTACGCAGGATCTGTTTAATCAGACTGGCAAGTAAAACTTCCTGATCCTCATTTTCAGCTTTTTTTTTTTTTTTAGTAGTGTCCCCCCACCATTTCCCCCTCCCCAAAAGCTAGAGGAAGGTCTAACTTGGACTGAGAGCTGGGCTGGTGAAAGCATGTGACAGCTTTTTCAGTCTCCTTGAAAAATGATTCTGTCTGGATAAAAAGCATTAGGTTAATTCAACAAGAGTAAGTAACTTTATGGTATCTGAAGGACTGTGCCATGGAGTCCCAAATATGTAAATGAATCGAGGCTACAGTGTATCCATTTAATAAATTATTAATAACATTCAAACTTCAGACTTCCCCACATGAGATCTAGTACTGCTGCATCTAAGATGGTCTTTGCAGTGTAGCTGTAAATGCAGTTTCCAGGAATTCCAGTCCAAGAGGCGTGCTGATTTGAGATTTGGTTACCTTTTAAAAAGAAGATAGTCCCACTCTTGCTTTTCAGCTGAGGTATTAATAGTGGGCTTACAGGAACACTAGTTAGGGAAGCAATTTTAAGAGACCTTCTGTCATGACTGCAATGTCCTGTCATTGTAAATGGTGACTTTAGTAATGCAGAGGAAAGTAAATTAAATTGCTTCAGGAAAAGCTTTTGTGTTCAGAAACAACAGTCTCCTGCATGCTCTTCAAAAGTGGGACAAATACCTTTATATGACTTAAGTATGATTAATTGTTCTCATTTCCACTGAAGTTTTTTGTCAACATATAGGTTAAATAGCTTTGGAGAATGTGTGTGTGTGTATATATATATATTTACACATGCACATTTATACATAGAACTCAGGTATTGCATGAAGCCTTTGTTAGTCATAGCAGGTGCTAAGCTGTGATTATTTGTGTTCTCTGTGGAAAGATTTAGTCAAAGTGAAAATGCATGAGGGGCTTTTGAAAGTGGTAGTTTGTGTCACTGTTGTGCTGATCATGGACTAGAAGGAAAATGTATTTGCACAGTCAGCACATTTTCTAAAATCATCAGTATCTCTTTCTAGGAAGGTCTTTTCACATTCAGCCTGTGGTTGCATGAGTGCAATCAAGCCTGATGGCTGCCTGCTGCCCACAGTGGGGACTGGGATGCAGGTTACCCTTACTGCCTTTGGTGGGAGACAGCCTGGGTGCTCCTTGAGCCTTCCTCTCTGCCATTCAGTGCACCAAAGACCAACGAAACCTGCTTAGTCTCTTTATTGCTGGGTTTCCTGCCACAGTGAGTTGAATCAGCTCCTGGGGAAGGCAGGTTTGATGAGCATCAAAATAGGCATAAGGTATCTGGGAAGTGTTGGTGGGAAGGAGAAGAGAGGTGGAGGGTATGAGACACCCTGGTTTTGCTTATGTTGAGACGTTGGATGATTCATCATGTCTTGTAAACCTGCTGTGTTAGGTTTCAGTGGTTTTTCATTCTTCTGCCTGTAGAATTAGCTGTGTATGTATAGGTCTGTCAAACCTGCCATCCCATCAGAGAATTGCTCATTTCAGTCCATGGTCCCATGCTGATGGCATGGCACTCCATGTACTTGAAGCACAGAGCTGTGCCCTGGATGCCAGGCACATTTGTCACCTACCGGCCAGCCATCTGGTGCCGGGAGTCCTGTCCTGCACCTGGCCTAGTGCTTCCTAGCAAGCTTCAAATAATCCAGGTACCAACTGACAATGTCCAGCTGCTGTCTTGGCTTGGGGGTTCACCCTAGTGCATGGCCAAACTGCTGCATGTCCCCACTTGTCTACCTTTGCTGTTCCCTGGCATAAGGGCTCCCATCTCCTGCCATGAAGTGATGTAGCAGTTTCTGCAGTGTTTCATTTACTGTATTGATTGTATTGCAGACAGGTCTAGTCTAATGGATGGAGTTTTTGATTCTCAAGTGCAAATTGAGAGTAGATATAAAGGAGGGGGACTGTAATTGTACAGCATGTGCAAATACTAAATTCCCTGATTTTCACTACTACAGTTGTGTGAGGGGCACCCTTTCAGAGGATGTCCTACGTTTGCTTTTTTGTATGCTTTTGAATACACTGTGGTAAGTCCTTGCTGATTGCTGACTTTAGAAATATTCATGGTTTTGCTGAACTATGAGCCATCATGGCTGCAGCCAGTTGATGCTGATTGTACTCAGAAGGCTTAAGAATGATGACTGGGGATTAGCTTGCATGTGTAAGGCCTATTACCATGTATCTCTGCCGTAATGATGCTTCTGTTTTGAACAGAAAAAGCAGCTGCAAGTTTCAGTAGACCTTGCTTTTATATTTTTGCAATTATTTGCCTGTCTTGAGGGTTAAAGTCATTTTGTAGCTGGCCTTGTCACACAGCAGGGAATCGAATATTTGGTAATAAGTATTTTAAATAATATTTTAAAGATCCTAGCATGTGGAATTTAGAAATCTCTTTTGTCTTGCTCTACAACATGTCATTTGACACTGTTTTTAAAACATAGGCAGATGCCTGTGGATCTGTATTAACATATTATATAAGCTTATTATTTAGCTTAAGATAATAAGATATGTATGAGATATATACTATAATATATATCTATTTCCAAGGAGCTTGAAAACCAACATAATAAAGGATTTTTTTGTTGTTGTTGTTAAAACCCAAAAATGTCAACGGGGTGAGCTTTTTGAGGCATAATTGGTATTTATGGAAATAGTGGAGATAAATTCTTCTAAAAGCCTAAATTTAGTCAGCTACTCACATTACTCTAGAATATGTCTGTATGTATTTTCTTTGCTTCCCAAGCTTTTCCTGTATTTTTGGGGTTTTGGTGTACTATTACTTTAAATGAAATAGAGAGGAAATTTTCAGCCAGAATAAAGAATGACTTTGGGTGATCATTTTGTTTAAACAAAAGCAGAGGGAAAGGTACTTAAGTAAAAATTTTTCAAGTTACATTATTGAAAAACTTGATGGCAGTTGGGAAGCACTAGTTTTGGGCTGTTCATGGCCAGATATGTACTGTGCTAATTCCTATCCCTTTGCTTAACACCAAACCTGCTTACAGCTTTCCAAATATTTTATCTTTGTTTACTTAGTGAAACTTTTTAAGTTGTTGATGCTGATTAAAGACTGTTCTGATGGACTTCTGTTCATAATGACTCAGAAGTGTGGGGGTTTTTGTCTTCTGCAGCCATATCTAAGTGTGTAGTCAACCCTTGAAATTTTGCNAAGTCCCTTTCCACAGGACTGCTCTCTAGCACGTCTTCTCCCAGCCTATATTGATAATGCTGGTTACCCTGGCCCAGGTGCAGGACCCTGCACTTGGCCTTGTTGAACCTCATAAGGTTCATCTGGGCCCACCTCTCCAGCCTATCCAGGTACCTCTGGGTGGCATCCCGTCCCTCTGGCATATCCACTGCACCCCCCAGCTTGGTGTCATCCACAACCTTGCTGAGGGTGCACCTTATCCATCAAACTTTTTATCTGAATTTGGTATACAGAAAATGTGGTTACACAGCCCACTTATGAGCAGCTGAGCCATCAGTGACCTGTGGACCACAGTTCTAGGACCACTGCTCTGTTATGTTTATAGCCCTCATTGGAGATTCAGCTGTGGCTTGATCTATCTCCAGCACCAGCCTGGTCTTCTTTGGCTGAGGTACCTTGATGATCTTGGAAAAACATTTGCCAACACTTAGCTTCCTGGCTTTCAAATAGGGGAGTGTGGACACTGTTCCCTTGCCCAAGAGGATGTCATCCTTGAGTTCATGACAGAGCAAGGACTTCATAAGCATTCTTCAACACAGTGTCTGACCTCTCCTTTAAGCACAGAGCTTTGAACCATTTGGGGCATAGGACCTTTCCTAGTTAAAAACAAATCAGATAATAAAATCCACAAGTCTGAAGAGAAAACCTGTGGCAGGGCATACTCCAGAATCCATTTCCTTGCTGATCCTACAACAGAGGCTGAGTGGAGTTAGTTAACTGAGTGGGGGCTGGGCAAGAGTACAGTAGTTCTTGCTTTTCTTTTTCTTTCTTTCTTTCTTTTTTTTGTTTTGTATAATTTCTTTTTTATATATATTTTTCAAGACAAGGCTGAAACTAAGTGTTTTGAGGAGGGAAGATTTATTTTGCTTAAGCATTTGACATGGATCAATTTTCAAGGTTTGTGCAGTGAGATGCTTAGTGGTAGTGAACTCATCCTTAAAGGGTCAGTTACAGGAATTCAGCCTTCAATTGAACTTGGAATCTTGTTGTTTTTAATTAGGAAAGGGCTTGGTACTCTTTCAGTTACAGAGCACTCTTTCCCCAAGATTCTTTCCTTCCCTTTGGCTTTTGCTGCTTCTGAGGTCCACTGGATTTGATGGGACTGAGGCAAGCAGTTGCCAACTGCCAGAGCTGGAAGCCCAAGTAACAGAGCAGCATTTCTTCATTTTATCATAGAATCATAGAATGCCAGGTTGGAAGGGACCTCAAGGATCATCTAGTCCAGCCTTTCAAGATAGAAAATTACAGTTTAAATGAGATAGCTCAGCACCCTGTCAAGCTGAGTCTTAAAACTGCCTAATGTAAGGGAATCCACTCCTGCCCTTGGGAGACTATTCCAATGTTTAATTGTTCTCATTGTAAACAATTTTCTTCTCGACTCCAGTCGGAATCTCTCCAAGAGCAACTTGCAACCATTCCCCCTTGTTTTTTCCATGGGACTCCTTGTAAAAAGGGAGTCTCCTTTGTCTTGATAACCACCCTTTATGTACAGGTACATGGTGATAAGGTCTCCCCTAAGCCTCCTCTTCTCAAGGCTGAACAATCCCAGTTTTCTCAGCCTTTCTTCATATCGCAGGTCTTCCAGTCCCCTGATCATCCTTGTGGCCCTTCTCTGGACCCTTTCCAGCCTGTCCGTGTCTTTTTTGTATAGGGGGGACGAGGTTTTATGCAGAGATGGGATTTTATGAAGGGGCTTGTCTTCCGATAGGCATTTTCAATCTGATTGTAGAGGTGGGAAGGGCAGCCCAAGCATGTTGCAGTCTGGATGGCAGCATGCAAATCACACATTTCAAAGCCGCTGCTCTTGTTCTGACTTAGCAGCCAGCGGCGTGTTTATCAGATCTTCCTGACATTCGGCACTGAGCAGATGTTCCCTTTTTTAGTATAAAGTGATGTTCCTGACATGCTAGCTGAGATTAGGAAGGGGAAGGCTTGTAGGGGTTCATGCTTGAGTGAAGCACCTCTGCATCAGCACAGAAGGGCTTCTGACATTAAAAACCAAGTTGGGGGTGGGGAAGCAAAACCAAACCCAAAAAGTCCCCTCCATCTGCTTTTCAATGAATGCCTGGTGTTGCAAGCAGGGTCCATGTGCTTCAGTACTGGCCAAAGATTAGAGGCGGTGACTGCTAGCCTGTTCTTCTGATGGGTTAGACAGGAATGGCAAGACTCTCATGTAGCCCCCGGGGTAGTGGTGAACTTAAAGCAGAAGATGATTGCATGCAAGTTGTTGTTGAACTGAAACCTGCACCATCTGGTACTCTGCATCTGTGTGGCTGTCAAAAAGACGGTCTCTTCAAAAGGAAATCACCTCTCTCTCTCCAGATATGCATGCATCCATATGAACCAACATCCAGAATTCATTATTTCCTCTCTGAAGACAAACAAAATGACCTGTCAATAATTCAATTGACAGATAAAAGCAAGATATCTTATTGAAACAAGAGTCCTTTGTATGTAGGTGTAGTAAATGACAAATGCTGGTGAAGCTGAGCCGACTGCATAAGAACTGTAATGGAATAAAGGACAGAAAAGAAAACAAAGGGAAGTTTAGGAGAGGTGTGGAAAGGAACACATAGAGGGGGAAAAAAAGGCACAGACAGAGTCCCTGTAAGTTCAGTGTGTCTATGTATGTGAAGAAAAGGAAGCAATTTGTGCCCACATAAAAGAAATTAAATAAAAAGGAAAACTGGCTATTCTTTTATTTTTGAGTTTGGATGACCTATCAAAAATGGTGCTAATGTAATGAACTAAAGGAAAATCTGTTAATGATTTGTAGAAGTCTATAATATTGTAATTGTTTAGAAACATTTGTTTAATGCCTAATAGTTTCAGTAACAGCAGTTACAGAATTTTCTAAATTGGAAGAGTAGCTATCATCTAGACTCTGTGGTTGGTATGCACCCTAAATCAGTGAACATGAAGCAGCTTCACTCTCTCCAGATCTCCTTGAGGTTGCTTCTCTTAGCCATCAGATAGGACTTTGAATATAAACTCTTCTCAGTGCATGGTAGTATCCCTTGGACAACCAGTATATCACAGTGTATTTTTGGGCGAAAGATGGCTGTGTATGTAGCCCCAAATGGAATCAGTGGGGATCAGCATATGATAGCTCCTGTGTTTCTGAGAAACAGCCAAAGGATTTTTTTTATTTTTAAATCATTCTGAACTAAATTTGAAGAAAGGAGAGGAGAAAAAAAAAAAAGAAAAGCAAACAGCAGCATCCACCAAGTCCCAAAATCCTGCCCCTACCCCCAGTCTAGCAAATGTGTTCCATAATCTTACTGTTGTGATGCATTCTGGTACTTTTATCTATATCTATTGATGCTGCCTGAGATGGGGTACCAACACTTCCTGTGTTGGCTCCAAAATCGTTAGAACTTTTATCAGTGCTTTCAAGAGTGCCCATGAGTATATGAAGAAGTGAAGTATACATTTGCAATTTAAATAGGTAATATTTTGCTGAGAGAGACTCAGAAGACTTGTCTTCTTAGATAAGCATTGACTACTGAGGTCTGATCTGTGTTTACACGTGTGATTTCGTGCACACCCTTTGATGATGCATGAATTCCTGTGTGGCTGATTGTGAAAGTAAGTTTGGTTCTCTCTATTTGCCTCCTGAAACGGATTTTATGAAGTGTGGAATTTCCTTCTTTGTCATCTTTAATTTACTCATTTTCAGGTTTCAATACCAATTTTTTTAAAATACAATGGTTTAGAAACCTGTTTTAGTTATTTTTGCTCCAAGCAGGCATTTAATTTTCATGGGCTTTTTTCCCTTTTGGCCCCAATGCAGAGCTTTCATGTAAACCAAGCAGAATGCTTCCTGTCGTTGTCTGATAAAAAGTGCACTTCCATTCATTGTTTTCATGCAACTTCCTATCCTTTCTACGGTAAAGAGGGATAAATCTGAGACAATTTATGAGCTACCTCTGGGGAAAAGAGACTTTCACAAGAAAAATTTTGAATGTTGTTTGGAATAATGAACAAGGAATGTTAGAAATAGTTTGTGTTCGTTTCTTCCTCTTTGTACAATCATGGTGCTGAAGACAACTTCATCCATCAACACTGATGAAAACTGAATGCTACATTTGGTTCTTCCATTAAGGCTGTAAAGGCATAATGATTGCTTGCATTTTAGGTACTGCTTGTTATCTGAAATAATTCCATATCTTTTATAGTCAATACAAATCTGTAACAGAAGTCAGCCATTTCTGAAATACAGCTCTGTCAAGGGTGAGGGGGGAGTCTGTAATGTTGGCCCCTGTTGAAAAAGGGATAGGTGCTCCATGGAACCTGAGATTTATGCAAGAGGATCACCTACATATGAATTTTGGATGAGTTGCTGGAAACGTGTCTGTTTTCTACTATTTGAGGATAACAACAGGAAAAACTCAGCAACCCTTTCTGAAACATTGATGGACTAATTTATTTTCAGTTCTTTGGCATGGAAAACAGCAGTTGTGCTCTCTGGGTTTATTTAAATGAAAGTCAACACGTTTATGCTGTTCTGTTTATACAGATTAAAAAGATGCTCTTATGTTAGTGGAGTGTTTTCCAAACACTCTGTTGGGAGAAGCAATGGGGGAGAGAGAGAGTGCATGTATGGATGAGTGTGCATGTTTAGGCATGGAAAAATACTAGAGAAGAGTTCCTGTAATCAGTGTTTTGCTGCAAACCTCAAGAGAAGGTAGGGTTCTGACAGTACTTCTGGTCAGAAGGTACAGTAGAGGTTACATAAAATGTAGCTCTCTGGCACTGTACATTGGCTTTGAAAGACTTCTTTGTTTTCCAGGTACAGATGTTTGTTTTCTAAGATTATGCCTCATGCGTAGTGACGTCTCAGTGGATGTTAAATCAAATGGGTTTTTCATTCATTGCTTTTTCTGTTTAACTAGCTTAATTAGAGCAATAGTCTGATTGCCTGTAGCATTAACAGGAGAAACCAGTGTAAAGTTGAAGTATGTAAGTTAATGTATAGTTACAGAGGATGGGGTTTTTTCCCTAGGAGAATGGGAGAAGGATGGTGTCGTGGAGTGCTGAAGATTAGTGGGCACTGAAATGGGGAAACTACCATGTTTTTCCATAAACACATGATTTTAGTTAGTACAGTTTGTATGTTGTAACTCCTCCTGCAACCAAAATCTTGCCATCAGTACTGAATATTTTTTGAGGGTATATTTTTCTTCTCTCAGTTTGTTTTAAAAGTCACTTATTTCAAATAGATGGATGTGGAGTCTGAGATCTTGAGTGTTTTGTTGGTTTGATTTGTTTTTCAAAATAGCCAGAATCAATGTCTGAATCTTTTCCCCTGTAATTTTAAACCTCTCCCCTTTGCCCCTATGGTAATTCAGTCAAAAGCAGTTCTACCATTAAAAATACTCTTTCTTGCTGACAAGAAGCCTATGCTAGATGTGGCATTAAGAGAAGTCCCTGAAAATTAATAATATGAAGGGAAACTTACCCAGCCCTGTGTACAACAGCTACGTTGTGTTTGTTTTTTCAGTACAATGCTTTTGTCTCCTTTTTTTTCCATATGCCTCCACTTGATTTTCTGTGCATATTGTTTTCTCATGGACTTTTTTGCTTCTTCTATCCATTTCTGCCAAAGCCCTAAAATGCATCCAAGGGCTTTCATGAACATGTACTTAATTTCAGTCCTATTTTGGTTGCAATTCAGAAGGGGTCTGCTGTTCCTTCTCCTAAAGTAGTGTTTGCTCTAAATTCATTGATACTAGCCAGTGGTTATGGTGCAGTGATTGAATAAACTCATTTGAGTTATTCAACAAATGTGGAAAATGTGAGCTTTTAAGAAGTTAAAAAATATTTTTCCTGGGGAATTCCTAGTTTATGTAAATAGCCTTATTAAGGGGAGATATCTGCTGCACTTCAACACAGTCTATAGTTGCATGAAGAAATGATTATAAGATCTAATATGTAGTAGCAATAGTAAAATAAGTACGTAAGTAAGTGTTGGGACACACTACAAATGTGCCCAACTTATTTTTTTCTGGTGTCAGGTTACACAAAAATGTCAGAGAAGAGAATATCCAGATCAGAACAGGATTTATTCAATACTGTAAGCTTATTTCTTTTTTCTTATTCCCCAACCCTCTAAAACATCAAAGCCTTTATTGCAATATTGAGCATATTCTATTGTAACTTCTAGATTTTTGAAACTTAAATTCAAATTACTTCTTAAATTACACCGTGTAAATAAACTAACCAAAAAAACCCCACCCCTTACTTGAAAATTTATTTCTTAAAGTATCCACAAATTGGTTGGGGTTTTTTTTTGTCAGAACAGATCTACAATCTCTGTTACTCCCATGCATTTCTGACTATGTACTAAGGCAGAAAAGTGATATTGAAACACGCTAAAATTTTGTTTGTCATTGACTTTCTTCCTTCTTCATGGCAGACTAGCAGCAGTATCATTCTGCATTACATGAGCTGTTTTGACAGAGTTGGAACTGCTGCCATGAGCTGTATAGAACAAGAAAACTGTAACGCTCTCCTCTCCCTAGACAAACAGCCTAGATGACACAAAAGTCAATCAGCAGTAGATTTATACAAATATAAATGTTTTGGACAGTAATCTTCTAATTTAGTCATCCTACTGGCCAGTATGTAGGTCCAATGTACAAATCTTCCTTTCAGTATCTTGCTTCTCTCCCCTGAATCTCTCTTACGGTGGTCACACCACCATAGAGAGGAAAATCACGTAATCCAGGGAGAGTCTTGGACGATCCAGCTCCTTGGTTTTGGTGATTGTGGTGGAAATGCTTCTCCTTTTCAATGAGGAGGTGCCACCGCCTCTCCTCACAAAGCAGCTTCCTGCCATCTTGTCTTGTCCTTCTCCTCTCTCAGGACTTAAGGCTGGTTGTCAGAATTGAGTGATCCTGGGCAGCGATGTCTTTCTCAAGTACTTACTTAGGAGTGTGAAGCTGTTTTTTTCGTGGTCATCTGTAGTAAAAGCTGCTCTTTGTATTAATGGTGGAGATTGTCCATTATCCCCTACACTGTTTGAATCACCAGGAATTTGGCTTCCCAGGTGGTCTTCTGTGAAGGGGTGTGCCCGAAGGTATTTAGCAGTTCGTATGGGTGGCTCTCTAGCAAATAAGAAGTAATGACTTATATTTTCTCTGAGTGACAAGTATCGCTTCTCTCTGTAGATTATTTGCTTCAATCCTTGAGTAAATTTTTTGATACAAATGCTTCACTCGATGAGAAACCCTTTTTGAGAAGAAGGCTGTGTAGGTAGTAACAATTACTCCACATGAAACAGTGGCCGTTCACCCATACACCTGCATCTTTAGAAATGAGTGGTGAAGATTATAGAAAGAAGTTATTTCTAAGTCTGCTCAAGTGCTCTGCAGTGAATCTTAAGCTTTTCAGTTTAAGAGAAAATGGCTTCCCCTCCTTGTTTTTACAGAACCCTGCTGTTATACAAAAGTAGGTTTGAAGATCCTGTCTTTTCCTCCTTTTTGTTCCAGTCATCATCACTAGCTGATGTAAAAAAATGCCCTTAAATTAACCTCCTCCAAAAGAACTTTTTTTAAGTCTGTCATTTGGGCATATTAAAATCTCTGCCTGGATAGTTAGCCTCCTCTAAGACTTGTTTGATGAATTCTATTTGAGCTTTGATGAACTTGTGTGATGAATTCTAGCAGGATCTGGAGTAATTTGTATTGCTTTGTACCTGACAGCACAGAGATCCCCGATGTTCCTCAAGTCTGGATTTTGAATTTTTTGTCTTTATGTGTAATGACTAGATTTGTGTCATTCCCCTCAATCAGTTAGAATAAACCTGTCCTTCTGAAGAGTGTTCTATTCCATTGGTGTGGCTTGTATCCTCTGCTGTGGCATATGGGAACCATGCTAATGTGCCGTGGAGTCCCCAGCACAGATTCATGCAATTTGCGGAAGCTAGTCACACTTTTCAACTGGCAAAACTGTAGAAATCTCCATGGAAATGCAACAGAAACTATTAGCCTTTTCTATTTGTATAAAATCCATTACAGTTATGAGTTGGTCTTGTGCTGTTGTATTACCTATCCCCTTTAGTGTCTTACTCCCATTACAGCAGAACATGTTACTCATTAGTAGCATGGATGATATAGGAAACAAGAATGCTGAAATTATATTGAATATGTTCCAGATGTTAGTATCAAAGAAGGTTGGGTCTGCATTAAGATTTCCTATTAGATAAAATATTCTTATTAATTGGAAGTAGAAAATAATTTAATACTAAATGATTCTCTAGGTTTCTAAATTCAATAAATTTGCCATTTTAAAACACATATATAATAAGTGGTTATTATAAAACTACCTAACCTGCTTTCCATCTTCAAAAGGTTTTGCAGGCATTAAGCAACTAAAATTTGATTGTATTAAGAGCCAGAATTTGCCAACAAGGTTAAATGGATACAAAGCTAAACAAAAGCCCAGCAATGGCTGTGCACTTCCATTCTTCATTACACATTTACATTCTTAGCAGAGAAAGGACTGAAGGCTTGTAGCTGCAGTAGGATGTATGAACTGGAAGATACTTTTGACTCTGTTAAGTGCCAGTTTGATGGGAATGAAGTGCAAGAGAGTATCTGTTGCTGATGAGGCAATCTTGATGTGTCAATTTGATGACCTGGAGCTTTAGCAGTAATGATAGTGAATTTGGGCAGGACGTCAGTGTCACTGATGCAGATGAGGTCAGCAGGAGAAGGCTGTGGGACTGGAGTGGGAAGCTGGCAGAGCCCAAGGCTGGCGTTTCTGTAGGGCAGAGCAGCAGAACAGTAAAGCCCGGGCAGGATGAGGCTGGGGTTTCATGTTGGCTTTCAGATACAAGCAGGCAGTGCAGAGGTGATAAACAATCAGATTAAGAGTGTCATGGAAAGGGCTTTCTGTTTGTTTTTTCAGAGTGGTAAATATGCATTTTGTGGGATTTAAACTACCTGGTGGAAGTAACTAGTTTTCCAGTCACAGAAAGGTGTCATGAAGGGAGGAAGATAAGCAGGAGGAGTATGTGAGTGAGCCAAGAAGAGTGAGAGAAGCTAAATTGGAAAGAGGAGAGCTCTTGCTGCTCCCACTGGAGTGGCACCTACCTGTCTTTGACTGGGACAGATCTGCAGGTACAGTAGGAAGCACTGGAAATAAATGTTGCTAATGAAAGTTTATCAAATAGCTCAGGCAGTGCTGGAGTGTGTGCAGTGTAAGAACAGACTAAAATACAGCATAAATGGAGAGAAGGTGGCAGAAAGAACTGTTATGTGCCTGTGCAGGCTGAGCATCAGTGGACTTTGTGATCTAGAAATAAGTTTTCCTTTCGCTTGGTGCTACTTCCAGGCATGCAAGCGTATGCTGGGCATGGCACTACAGCCAGGGCAGTGGTTGGGCAAAGATGTGAATTTCAGTGCATGAAGATCACTGTTTGGTACTGCTGGCAAATTTAAGAGAAATAATGTGCATGAGAGTCACCTTCCTGGGGATGATAATGTGGGCCCAGGATGTAGCTACACAGATACCTATGCACAACTGCAAAAATGCAACAGCTGGAGTATCCCCTCTGTGTTTACCCCACCTTCATTCTTTGTATGCGGTTAGTCTTATAGCATATGTCGTTTGAATGCAATGGAACCAGCCTCCAGTAGATACTCTGATCTTCAGTTCAAATTCCAGGGGCTGTATCTTGGCCACTCATGAGGCTGATCTGAAAGTTCAAATGCAGTGACTCCCCCAAACCACTGGTTCTTCAACTGAGCAGCTTAGAGCAAGTCTGTGCACCCATTCCTTCAAAACACAACTGACAGAAGTGGCTTGCCCAAGCCTGGCAGGGGATGGGCCAGTGTGCATCTGGATGCCATGCAGCTGTACTGGTGTGTGAACAAGCTTATGCCAGTAAACCCTGCTTAAGAAGCCCTGCTTAAGACCGATATAGCCATGCAGGCTTGCTGCCAGCAGGGTGATGGTGTTTCTGCAGGAGATCTGGCCCATGTCCAGCCAGGATGGAGCGCAGGCAGAGCGAGCATGCCTCACTCTGCCCTTTGCTGTGCAGATAAGCTCAGCTGCACACGGTTATCCGGGATGTGAACTTCTACTCTCTCCGGGAGTATTTCCATCTTGCGTGTCGAGCAGAAAAGAGGGCCTTGAAAGAAGGGCTTTCTTAATGTGCACTTGAGGTGCTGGTGAGGGAGATTGTTACAGCCTGAACATACCAGTCAGTGTCTTCTTCACATGAATGAGTCCATGTAGGAATTAAGGGGGAAATCAGATGTCTCCTCTAATGGGGCAAATCTGTACAGAATAAAGACCAGATGAAGGCTGGAGGGGAGGATTGGCAGATGTACTGCATGGAAGTAGGTCTTCACAAGAAAATCCATATGCTGAGAGGGAGGTATTAGCTCTTTCTACTGACCCTTTGCTAAGGAAAGCACACATTTTTTGTCACCAATTCCATTTCTACCGTCTTCTGAGTCTAGCACCTTGGGTTTTTTGTGTGTTATGATAGAAGCATCTTAACAAATGTCAACTTTGTTCTGGTCTGCAAGAAACAATTCAATGAACAAATGCTGCATGGCTCTCAGCCCACTAAATGCTTGTGGAATTTGGAAACACTTTTGGTGCAGGATGTATAATGTGATCTGCTACAGGACTTACACAGCAGTGGTTGGGCTGATTGATTTGTAGATTCTCTGGTGTCCACTTGTACATCAGGAAAATGAGACCTCTCTGCTGGTTGTGTTATTGTTAAAAATTCTAAATATTTCTTCAACTGTCACAAACGGCAACTTTTAAATAGNTTTTTTAAATTGAGTATCATTGCTTGGACTTGGTTCCCTTTGTATGTGTATTCTTAAAAAAGGATTGAAACCCCCATATGAACTTCAGGTCCTCCAGGCTGGTGGTCAGTGCTACTATCAAGCCTCTCATATAGACAGCAAGAAGTTTGTTTATCCTCTGTACCCCAAGCACAGGCATGCGTAATTTATACCTTGAGCATTGCCTTTAACAAATATTCCTGTTCTGTGGGAGCTGGTAGGATACGTGCTATGCACCAGTGGGTTTCAGGAATGGCCCCTTTGGCAGGACACGGCACGTATGGCCAGAGGCACTATGGAAATCTCCCTCTGCTTAAGGGCTTTGCTTTTTCCAGATAAAGTCTGTTTTAAGATGGACTCTCTGCCTTCTAAATGGCCAGTTGCTGACTGTATCTTGAGTGAACTCTCTTTTTAACCAGCAAAGTGTAGGTCAGTGCTAATATAATTAAACATATGTGTACACCAAAGTCAAATGATCTCTAGTGCTACAACAGCTGGGTGTAGACTTCACAAAACCAAAGATCTGCCATTTGATCACTTGAGGATTTTCTTTCATTTTGAACTTTTTTCAGAAGAAGCATTTTACTTCAACTGCAGAAATAAACTCTCTCTGGGGAAAAAAAAAATTCTTCTAGCTTATATTTCTTTTCTATGTTTTGCAGCCTCTGAACTGACTGGTTCATGTAATTCTAATTCTTATCTCAGTGACTTTGGTGCAAATTAGGGGTTAAGTAAATGATGTTCTCCTGTGACCTTCTGAATCAAAAACATGCTGTATCTGTTACTGTCAGGGGTGGGTTTGAGCCATTTTGGAAAAGCAGGGCTGCTTTTCATAAATATTTGTCTTGCTTTAGTTTCCTGAGATATATTTTAAATGTAAACTGCTCCGTATGTTTCAGCTTTTGTGCTATCTTGCTACATCACATCACACTGTCTCACGTACTATATAAGAGTATGGCACTGCATCATGCTGTGGTGATTATTTGAAAGGACATACACTCTGTTTTGGACTAGATAGTCTGTTATCAGTGTAGATAATTGCTGTCAGACACAAAATAGACTCAGTAAACAAACATTTCATTTTATCATGTGACAGATGCCTGCTGTTTTGAATGGCGTTCCCTCTAATTCAGCACTGCTTCAAAAGCAACAAATCCAACTCACCCAAATCCTTCCTGATGTAATTACCTTTATACTAGAGATTAACTTTTCATCGTTATGTATACGTGATTTCATTTTTCAGTGTTTGGAGATAACGATGTTTGACATAAACAAATAATCCACATCTAAGACAAACCACTATCACTGCTTTGTTTTTTTCTCCTTTGGGTTTCTTTTGGCTTTATTTCTCTTTTATCCTTGGTTTCCTCCCTGGTAAAGACAAGACTACTTTTAATTTTGGAATTCATACTTTAAATCTAGACTTTCAGAGAGAAATGAACCAACAAGTTAGTGTATTCCAGAGATCTTAAAAAGGCAATGGAAATAAATGTCATCATTTTGTGGATAATGAACAGGAAGCTTCTGCTTGTGTTCCTGTGGGGTTTGTGACCAAAAGGATACTCATTATTTGACAGGTGTAATCTACGTATTGCTTTTCTCTCCAAATGATGTGCATCTGTGTCCTTCTCTGCAGGTCCTGTGCCTAGGAGTGAATGTGTCTTATCGCGTGTTAACAATTCGCACCCAGTCCAGGCTTTACTGGAGAGTTTTACGGTCTTATCTGGCTGCGCAAGTCGAGGCACAACAGGCCTGCCACAAGAGGTGCACGTCCTCAACCTCAGAAATCCCGAGGAGGGTCTTGGCCATCATGAAAGAGAGGTAAAGGGGAAATTACTTTTCATCCATGTTCCTGGCTACAAGTGTGTCTGCAAATGGGATTGTTCTACTATAATTTGCTGAATGAAGTTATCTCTGAATTGTGACCAGAAAGACTACAAGGAAGCATGCACAATTTGCATGGACACTGTCTGCCTGGGCTTTGCATGTCATATGAGTCAACCACTTCCATACTCAGCCACTCTCTCCGTCACCTTTCACAACCATGAAGTATACTTAAACAAGGTGATGGGGTGAGCAAAGGAAATAAGCAACAGATTTAGATCTATAAGAGGCCTTTACAGAATTGGCTGTCTTCAAAAGCAAATCATTTACCTAAATGTGTTGCAAATTAGCATGAATACCTTTGGATCCCTGCCATGACCACTATAAACAAATATTTAAGTTCTGATTCTTTTAACTCCTCCTTCACTGAGGAGGGACTGCCATACAGAAAGCAAGTGTTGCTTACTATGGTAGTACTTAAGTACAGTCCAATTACTTATTTATGTACATTGCACTCGGAGCAACTGGCAAGAGCTTTAGATGCTCTGAAAGCAACAGCACGAGAAGAAAATTTTTTATGCTAAGTTGCGCAATGCTATTGTTTACTCTCAAAACATGTCAAAACAGAGTGCCGAAGTGAAAACATTGCATGCCATGATAGCTGAGCTTCTTAGTTCATGTTCTTACGGTATTATGCACACAAATCCTTAGTACTGCATCCTGAAAGCAATGCACATATACACAATTAGCAGAATTTTTAATGAGAGAACAAAGATGATGATCTAGCAGGTGGATACTTAGAAAAAGTGTAAATCTGTGCTGAAAGAACGTTGGAGTCTTTTATAGTCATTTAAATAAAGGCAGATACTCTTGGCTATAATCAGTCTTTCCACTGATTTCAATAGTAGCCTTGTAGGGTTTGTAGTGTGTTCGGCTCAATGTGTATTGTATGCATCCATGAGACTTCAGTTGTTGTGTTCATTTTCAGTATATGCACTGTATGAAGTGTCTAGTGTATGATGAAAAAGTTATTTACTTCTTTTCATCTCATTGGCTGCCGTTAATAAAAAATGTCAAGGCTTCATCAGTTCCACTGTCACAACATGAATAGAAAAATTACTTTTTTTTTTTCCTGTGGGACTGGGAATAAGGAACAGAGTTTTTCACAAATACAAGTTTATAAGTTTTGGGTGTTTGTTGGTTTTTTTTTTTCTAAAGCCTTTTCTAGTTTGCCAGGCACTGGATTATCAGCCTGATGAGTGCTCTGTGAATGCCTGAAAAAAGTGTAGGTACAATCAGTTCTCTGGGCATGAAAACCAACCTGTAGTTGCAATCTCTCTTATTAATTATTATTTTTTTTCTTTCTTTTTTAGTAACATAGTTTCTTGTGAAAACTAAACAGCCTTAAGTATGCTGCTATCTATTTGTCAGTGCTTCTGTCATCGCCCAGGAACCTTTAAATCCATTGGCAAGTCATAGACAAATTTGGTATGAGGGGTATGTCTCCCAAGATAATCACAAATTTTGCTGAAACTGAGCGGAAGAGTGTCCTCGCTGTATGGACATGGTATAGTAGGAGCTTGTAACTTCTTAGTTACTAAAGGGTGCTCAGGAATGAAATGAAACAGGCTACAGCTGGAGCTTGTACCTTCCAGAGACCAGAATGAATCAACTGCAAAGCGTGTATTTGCATAAAACCAGATTTCCCTTTGGTTTGATGCTCCTAGCCCTGCTTGTGTATCAGTGCTGCTGCTGCTGCAGTCGTATGCTCACACAATGTGAGCTAGAGTCACGCATGCACAAGGCTGGAGGCTGTACCACTGCTGTCTAATTGTCTTGACAAAATGGTAGAAGATTTAAATATTTGGCTTTGAATAAAATTAGCTGCTGCCCAGCAGAAAGAGGTTGCTTGTGCCTCCTCTAATGCACTTATGGTAAGAAAGCATTTTGCCCCAAGATGTCTTTTCTATGTACTTCTGTGATATACCAAAGTGTAGGAGCGCACAATATATTTCACAATTTGTAGCCCTTAGCCTCATTCTCCCATCTCCCAATCAGTTTTCAGTCACAGCCCTTGGAGATGGCTGCTCTAAAAATGCACAGGAAGCTGGAGCAAGGCTTGCTGGTGACAGCATCGAGAAAAAGAGTGTAAACAACTTGGAAAGATCAGATTTTACTTATAGGATCAGACTCGGAAAACAAAGTAGAGCAAATGTTATCTTTTCCATTATTGTGAAAACAGCTCCAAGTGGCCCTTTGTCTTAAAGTAGAATGTACCCATCACCTCAAGTTACATTAGTTTGATTTACCAGCTGAGGTACTTCCTGTTGCCTGCAAATGCTGATAGCAAAGGTAGAGATTTGTTTGTCATGAAGTATTTGCAGTATACTCCAGAATAAAAACAGTATTTTTGTTTGACAGTACATTAGTTACTCAGCAGCATCAAAAGCATGTTTAAAATAAATCACACATTTGTTCAGAGGTGGGCTGAAGTTCTGATAACATGGAATATAGGATCTGAAAATCTTAAGTAAAGGCTTGCTTTGGGGGAGGAGGTTGGGCTTTGTTTTGTTTTGAACCCGCCCTGTGCTAGATGCTGCTAAATTACACATTCCTTACTTGCTGGGAGGAGTGTAAACTTCCCCTAGCAAATTCCTTGAAGGGCTCATGCATTAAACATACTTGTGCAGTTATCCTGGTTCTCATAAATATGCAACATACATGTATGCATTAATTTAACTCACTTTGACACTTGTGCAGAATATACAGACAATGAGCATTTGCAAGTTTAAACATAGGAGGGGTGACTGATGTAAGGGGAGGGCATGGCAGGGGCACGTGTTCCTTCAAAAACACATGCAGGCTTTTCTGTAAAGATTAGTAAGGTTTAGGTGCTTTATCTTCACTGTAAACTGGAGAGGAAAAAAAAAAAAAAGGGGGACTGAAAATGTATGGGATTATGTATTCTGAACAAACCTTGCAAAACTAAATCGGTAATTTAGCACATTCATGTTAAGGCTCAAATTTGGTAAACATAAGGTTATGTCATTAAATGCTGTAATCATATCTGTGATTTCCAAGGAATTTCTCTGTATTTTGTAATCCCTGTTAGGGTGACATCTCATTTCTTGAGACTGGGAAGACGTTTCTTTGAGTAAGAACCCCAGAAGTTCCAAACTTTTTCAAGTATTTCTTAGAAATGTCTTTTGTCACAGTTCTTATTGGCCATGCTTTATCATAGGAAATAGAATACGGGTGCATGTAATAGCCACAAGTGTTTATATTGAACTTGGCATGAAAAATGCAAGCCTTTTTTGTTTGTTTTATTTGATCAAGTATTCCTGGGGAAGTGAGTGCATGTGTGTGCCTTTCTGTACTGATCTGGGTCTCAGCTGAAAGCCAGGAACTACTGAACTCTTACAATAACTTTCTCTTTGGCTTTGGGTATCTTCACTAATTCAGCTTCCCAGTTTTTAGAAAGGACATAGTTGCTTTCTCATAGAGCTGCTTATTCTGAGGAAGAATTGTTGTTTGCAGAGGCACTTGGAAACTCTGGAGATTCACACCAGAAAAATGTATATAGAAATACATAAAAATTATTTTAAGATTAAAGTCACTCCTTAGATAAGTATATTATCAAGTCCTGAATTAATGGAAGTTTTTTTTATTATATCTGTCAGTTGAATTTCCCTGAGCTGCTTCAGGCACACAGCCACAACTGAAATAGCTAAAGGGAGAGCACAGGCATATAAAATTAATCTCATGTGAATACTAGGATTGAATACATATGAATACATGGAATCAGAGTTTCTGGCAAGGGAGTCACTATTGTTTTCATTGACATCCTCATCCTCAATAGGTTTAAGATGTTTTGCCTGATACAGATGTTTAACATGTGTTATAAGAAATGAAGGCAGGAAAATCAAGGACTCAATTTTATTTTTAAAATTTTGAGTAACGTCACTGAGGCTGTAAGAATTCCACAGACTTTTCCTCCACTGTTTCATCAGTGTTACTTAGCAATAATTTCATAATAAAAAAATATTTTCCTTTGAGAGCAAACCTGATATTAAAATGGCTGTTAGTTTCTGTGGAGCAGGCTGATTATAATAGTCAGGTACTTACTCATGATTCCTGAGCTGGCCCACTTAAAAGTCATAAAATGATGGACAAAATTATTTAAGTTCAGTATTTAAGTACTTTCTGAAGAGATCCTTTATGTTGTAGGAATGGGACAGGAAAAGACTCTGAAACAGTCACTTGATAATGTATTTCTATACACTGACCTTTGCAGTGCATCCTGAATTTAGGATAATTCTTCTGGGTCACAATGTTTTACTATTTTAGAACTATGAAGATCTGGATAATGAGGGTGATAAAAACCTGGTTCATTTTGCCTATTTTTCTACGTATTTACTGTATTTCCCAGTGTGTTCATTGTAACTATTTTCAGAAGTTTAACACCACAACAGCCTTACCCAAAGCTATGTCAGGGAAAAATGTTTTGTTTCATGCTCAGGCATCCAGAGATCTAGGGACAGCCTTGAGATTCAGCTGTGATAAAGGGGCCGCTTTCTGGGCATGGTTTAAACATGCTGACCTGCTGCACCAGAGCCGTGGTCAGAGGAGGCCTGGAGGTCTTGTGCTGACAGCAGGCAGGAAGGGAATTCAAGGTTTATTATTTGATGGCTGGAGTTAGTGAGGGTTTTGTTACCTAGTCATTTGTTTGATTCCATTTTGTTTGTTTCTTCCTCTAAAAGTGCATTTGTTAGAACAAGCTTCCATTTAGTACTGATCAAATGTCCACTTAGGCTGTTTTCTGAGCCTTCATGATCCCACATATAAAAATAAGGTCAGCTTCTTTTTCTACTGTAGCTTTTTAATGCTGAGCTTTCAGTGCCAGCTTGACCAGCCTCTCTAAAACTGATAGGCCAGGCTAGTTTGATTTGAATTTTTGAAGCACCCTGCAGCTTGGTCTTAATAATCTAAATTAAACTAATTGAACCATTATCCTATGCAGTCCTAAATTCAGAGTGAAATAAGAGGCTCAAGAATAGTTTGCTACTTCTGTGAGGTTAAGCTTTTGAGTAAGACCACGGACTTCACTAACATTTATATTGGATCTATGCACTGCCAGATCACTTGGCTATACAAATTTGATGTTTCTGGTGAGCTGACCCCAGACTATGTGGTATAGAATTAGGCTGGGAAATAAAGGACATGTTATTTGATTTGCCAGACTGCGTTGCTTCTGCCCTCTGTTCATTTACTGTGGAACAGAGGGAAGCCTGAACTGCTGCACGAGTCTGTTTGGTACTTCTGTTAGACCAAGGGCCTTTGTTCTGAAGAAAAATAGTTGAAGCTTTAGAATAAGCTTTCAAAGATAGAATAAAACACCATGCCTCTTCCAAGGTGCAGACCAGATCTGAACGTTGCAAGGTATTTTGCTGTTCTTGCTTCTCCATTTTCTGATGACCTTTGCTTTGGCAGCAGTAATGGATATCTAACTATGGCAACAGACTTACAAGTAGCAATGCAAGTATATGCAGGGATTTTGAACCAAGAGTGGAGTAAGCTGCCTATACTGAGATGGCTTTAGAGAACAGTGGTGCAGGTGGCTATGTTGCTGCCCAGTCTTATCTGGGGATGAAGGAGATGAGATGGAAGTAGTGGAGATGCTTAATTGTTCTGGGGATGGAGAAGTCTGAGGTGAGACTTCAGATGAGAGGACCAAGTTACCACTTGGCGGCACAGGATCTTGTTCCAAATGTGAGAAGGTAAACCCTAAAAAGAAGACTACAATGTAGCAGAGGTTTGGTGAAGGTCTATGCTGATCTCATCCAGCTTCATGAGTCAACCAACAAGAGTGTCTTTCAGGAAAGATTGGCTTTGTCACTTGGAGTCTGACACCTTAAGTCACGTAGACAGTTCAGTATTGGGAGCTGACAGACCACAGAGTAGTTTGGGAAGAGACTTTTGCCATTTGGGAAGTTCTTGCCCTGTGCTTTCTGTGATTGACTTTGCTGTTTTGCTGTGACACGTATGCTATGCTTTGCTCACACCAGCTTCCACAGCTGTCAGGGTTTCAGTGTGGCTTAGAGCTTTCCTGGTCCAATGTTACCAGGAAGCGGTGTTTACTTTTGTACTGCGTGTTTTTGTGGGCCACTGTGGACATTTTAAGATACTGGGTCTGGGTGGGTGTGTAGTATTAAAATTTTCCACGATGTTTGGTTGGCTTCAACCTCATATATGCAGGGCAGCTCTCCTGTTATGCTGAGCACATCAAGATCAACTTGATCACTTTCACCCTATTACTGCTTGTTCCTTGTTGATCTGTGGCTCACAGAGTCATGCAGAGGCAAGGTTATCAGTCCCACCAGGACCTGCACAGTGGCAGTGGAAAATGGGTTTGGCCACTTGCAAACTTCTCTGTCAAGCTTGAGGTTGACTGCTGCTTTTTATCACAATCTTCTTCATGATAATTTGCATACCATTTTTAAGAGTGAGGGAAGAGGCCTGCATCAGAAGATTGAGAACGGGAAGCCCAGATGAATTACTGCTTCCACTAGCCCCCTGTGCCAGTGAGATCTCAGTGCCAAGTTCTAAATGATGTTGTGATAGGCATGCTCTAGGAACATGCTGTATTTGTTGCTTGGAAAGCAGTAGTCCTTCATCACATGCACCTCCTGACCTTGGGTTTGTTCCAAAGCTTGCATATAGCCTATGGTAGCTCTAAGGGCTCACCAGGGTGGTTTCATAGGCTGCTGTTACTCCCTTTCCCAAGGGCCTTGCCCAAGAGCCCTTTCTGGGCGGCTGGAGTACTGGACTGAATCAGAAGTGAAACACATGATAGACCTTATAAAGCCTTAAAGATGCTGACAGTGTACTCCACAGACATTGTAGTTGTTCAATGTCTTTCTCTGACAATGCCATGTCTACTGAAAGCTGCAGCTCCCATGCAGCAAATACACTAAAATAACACTGAGGTCTTAATTGCCTTGATTGATGGACACTACATTGCCATACCTTTAAAAAACAATCCAACAGCCACCTCAGCCTCCATTTCTTAAAGAACCTTCACAACACTCTTCCCCCTCTTTGTTAGCCCTTTGAAGCATCTGTGCTTGCATAAAATCCAGTCTTTTTTAATGTGGCTTTTTCATGTTGTTTGCTCTGGACTGCAGTCTGTTTGGGTTGTTTTTAGCTAGCTCAGGATTTGCTGGTCATTGGATTTGGCAGTTGTTTCAAGTTCTGCCCACCAGAACTGCCAGAGGAAGTCATGTGTCAGCCAGAGGAGCCTGTTTGTGCAGAGCCTGCTGTCCTGCAGGAGCGTGGCTTGATGTGTGTCTACCCTTAAAGAGGCAGCAGTGACTTCTCATGACTTGGAAAGTGCTGTGCAAACCCTTGGTGTTTGCCGTTTTTAGAAACGGGTCTGTTTGCTATGTGCAGAAAGTGAGCTCAGTTTCAGAGAGCTGCATGGAACCGTGTCTGAAGCCATGCCAAGGCCCACCACAGAATGCTAAAGGGTTCAAAAGGAAAAATGTCAGAATGACTTTTCTGATTGCTAAAATTTTTCAGTTTTGCTGACTGCTATTTAAAATGCCCTGTTGAGAGCTGCGAATTGGACTATCTTGTTTTTTCCTCTGCTGCGAGTGCTGCAGGTACTGATGTACTGTTGTGGGATTGTAGAGAGAAGCAGGACTGCTGCTGCTGTCTTTACTAGATGGACGACTCTTCCTCCTCTGTTGCTCATGTGTGTGTAAGCACGTTGTGCGCATGTACTCACATGTTCTTTCAGGCACATGCTTGTTTTGATTTTGATCATAAACTGTGATTCACATTCTTGGTTTCCAGTTCCCTTCTCAAAGCTTCTATCTGACATGCCTTGGAGTATTTACAAATTACTGCTTTGTCTATAGTTACTTTCCCTAAGAAAAAATAATTAAGGAAGTGATGACATTTCCAGGAGTCTGTTTACATCACAAAATCAATGGGCAGGTTCCAGTCTAAATTTGGGCTCGTACATGTATATGTGTGTGCGCGTGTGAGAGAGAGAGATGTTGGAGCAACACTTGTCATCAGTGGTTGTGTTTATGTTGTTCTATGGAGTGTGTGTTTGAACCAAAAGCTGGAATTAATGAAGTTGTTCTCCTCCAGCCTCCCAGCATTGGGGAGAATTTTCAGCATAAATTGTGTGGAGCTTGCTGTGTCTGACAGCTAGGCTCCCATGTCAGCTGAAAAAGTAAAGCTTTGCAGTGGCAAGATAGAAGAGGAACAAATATCTTAATGTGTTGGTTTTTTTAATGTAGACCATGCTTTTGATAACATTTATCATATACTCAAATTTGTTTTTCTCTAGAAGAATCTCTTTATTTTCCCTGTGAAACGTAAATGGAGTACTTCTACAGTAGTAAAACTTACTTAAAGAAGATGCAAAAATAGCACCACCGTGAGGTACAAACATCTGAAATGTAAATTGCTTGAAAAAGTTTGAAGGAATTCTAGGTAATTTATAGCTGATAGTCTCTTTAACAATTGTCATGGCAGTTCATAATACAGGGATATTTTTATTATGGTTGGAGGTCATGCTATTTGTGGTAAACATGACAGTGGCAGTAGTTTGATGTTTCTAGATGAGAGGTAGTATTTGAAAATTACCCAGATTTCATCATAGGATGGTTTGGGTTCAAATCTGTTAGCTTTCTGTGATAACCGGCATTCTCTAGCCTTGAAGGCTGGTTGAAGTCTGCTTCAATCTTCTGTCATCACCCAAGGAATCAGTCTCTTCATTTCTTCTGCATGGACACAATCTGCATGTAACATAAATGAAGTTTTGAGGCCTGTTGGGAAATGTGATTCTACGATATTGATTTTGCAGAGAAGCACAGTCGCACTTGCTTTGTAGGTATCATTTCAGAATAGACCACTGAAACTTGCCTTCTTTGATCCATTAATTGGGTTTCAAGTGATACTTGCAATGAGGTAAATTGGACACTGAAAACACACCTGAAGCTACATGGCAAAATACTGGATGCAAGAAGCAGAAGTCTTTTCTTACACTATTAGCTGGAAAGCAAGCCAGTATTGTCTTCAGTAAATCTGTTTTCGAGCAAGAATCAGCAAGACAGTGCAGATAAGAAGCGCATGGAATGGCAACATTAAGCAAGAAAATACTTCCATGACAGCCTCAGTAATATCTTCTGGAGAATTCTTTTAGTTTTCATGGCTTTGATTCTGCAAGTATATACAGATGAGAGTAGTCTTATTTATATGGGTAGGCCTGATTAAATAGAAAATTTGGTTTCTTTGGGGTTTGGTGTTGTGGGGTTTTTTTCCGTCTAGTTAGTATCATAAATTAATTCTTTGAAATTTTTCCAAAATACTGTTTTGTTTATACAAAGAGTAAAGGTTCTGATTATTTTTTGAAGTTTAAAAATAGTAAAATTTTGGGAAGAATGAAGACCTGTCTCAGGGGAGTAGAGAGAAAATGTAATAGTTGCAGTTATTTTTGATCTTCTGAAATCGGTTGCCTTTGTATTTAATTTCTAATACCACTTGTGAGCGTATGTATTACAGACATGCACTTGCACCAATTCTAGTTCAGGCTGGGTTTCTGACAATAAAGTAAACAAAGCTATTTCCTAAATCTGATTTTCAGGTTTTTATGACTCATGCACACATGCTGTTCTTTACCCTGGCTTGGAAAGCAAGAATTTAGTTTTACATGTCCAATAAAAATGTGAACTCTACATTTTACACTTTCCTATGTAATTGTGTGTTTTAGAGAAAAACACCTGTAGAATGATATTTCTTTTTTTCAGTCATCTTGGATCTATGTGTGGTCTAGCTACAAAACCTTGAGGAACAAGTTGCTTTTTGTATAAGGGCTTTAAAATGGTTGTTAGTTTAAGAAGCATTTTCTTTGGGACAGGAACTGCTTTTTAGTATGTACTCATATATCCTCCAACATAGTAGTCATCCCCCCACCCTGCCTTTGTGTTTTTGGGGCACTGGGTGCTATTTTACACAACTATCTGATAATAGTTTAGAGATGGGAGAAGGGAAGAGAAGTATAAAACTAAATTTACTTTGCAGCGCAGCTAATTCATCAAAGAAAAGCTTAGATCTGCAGTACATGTACCCCTAAGGGCAGAAAAAATGGTTCCTTTTCACATGAGTGAATACCTTAATTGTCAAAGTAGAACCTAGTCTGATGTGATACCATTTTTCGAACAGGCCACTTAACAACAGCAGGAGAGATGCTGTACGTGCAACTTACAGGAATGGATCCTGTGCCCTTAAACAGATAGAAAGCCAACAAGAAATTTTCCCACCAAATGTATAAAAGGAGGACTTTCCCCTTAGGATTCATTATATGGCATGTGAACAGTATTGACATCTCCTGATTTATGCAAAGCTGAGTGAAACATCGTGTTTTTTGGTCTAAAGCACTGGGAAGCCTGACTGCTTTGTGGAAGGGCAGATGACACAAATGGTTTCACTTAATCTTTGAGAGCGTGAGTGTCTAGTTTGGGTCACGGGAGGAATGAGCAGAGTGGTCCCAGGCTAGCACTAGTGGGCACATCTTTTCCATTCAGTGAACCATGGACTGGTCACTGTGGGCAGCCCTTGCTCTGCAGATGCCCAAAGTGGGGATAGCACATGAAGATTAGACTTGATTGGCAGAGCTGAGCAGGGATGTTTGTGCAGAGACTGCCTGCTTTCTTTGCTGCAGCCAAAAGTTTTTGAAAAATCTTACTCTGCAGGAGGACTCTGGTTCCTCAAACTATATAATGCATGAGATAACACTGAAGACATAAACACCAGATTGAAATATATATGCACAGGGAAAAGCTGGATCTTGTATTACTCAGTTAGGTGAAGCTAAAGTAGGGAGTTCACATGTGTGTGATCTCTACATAAAATTTATCAGTGAACTCTTTGGGTTATACTTTTAAGATCTTTGTCATAAAGGTAGCTCTATCAGTGTAAGTATGACTTATCCTAATACAATTATTAATGTTTGTGTCCTGAAAGAGCTGTCCTTATATAAAGCCTCAAGTGTTTTCACTTATAGTATTCTCACACTGTGAAAGTAATGCCACTTTCTAGTGCAAATAGGACTTCAATAACCGTCCTGACCGTTTGCCAAGTTTTTTGTGTCAGGAATAGCTTTGGTCCTAATTTTTTTATTATCTAGGCATTTAAATAAATTACTAGCATCTAACATAAAATGATTGCATTTGGCAGCTCTAGCTTAAAATAACTTTGGAACACTAGAAATTAACTGGCTGTGTTTTTGTCTGAAGATAAATTATGTGACTGAGCTGTGGGCAGAAATGGTATCATTTTCATGAAGTTAGAAGCACTATTTTGTAAGGTTATCTTGTATGAGAACTTTCTGACACCATATGAGCTGTGATGCTTTCTGAACGGGCCCTTCAGTCACTGCATTTCCATCACAGTTGCCTCATCTTACATTTTTGAGGAGAAAGTATCTCTTGTGCAGTAAAACATTAGTTATGAACCAGATACAAATGACAGTGCTGCCAAGTTCTGAGCAGTATGTTTAGTGCCATACAGCATGCCACTGGGCTGTACTGTATTCATCTTACATGTGATGTATTTGATAATGTTGTAGTACTAAATTTTACTTGTTATTTGATTTTTTTAGTCTGTCTGGAGCAGCTGAATTATAAATCCATATGACAAGATCTATATGTGCTGTAATTCCATCCTGTTACACAGATCCTCAGCTTGATCATTTACTGTTTAGGGATAGAAAGGTACCAGAACATAGACTAGATAGAGAACTACAGATAATCCTTGAATATGCTGCAAGCTTTAAGGTTTTTGTTCTAATGGACTCTCTTTCATCAGGCTGTCAGATACAACTACTTGTCAGTGGATGGGCAGGTCGGTTTTCAAGTTGGCTCTGAAGGTAGACCTGAGATCTTTGTTAAAGATGGTATGTCTGTTTGCTTTGCTCTTGGCCTAACAGGTGCCAAATGCAGGGGTGATGCTCCGTCTTCACTGAGGGTGAAGGGAGCTTTGCTTAGTTCTCCATTTGAACGTATGTATTGGGGCTGCCATTTCTCCTCTGAATCATTAATAATGCATCTTCATGTTAAAGTGGCCTTCTAGGAGCCTCATACATACTTTAGAATAGTTTGTTAGCGGCATGCACACGTGCTGCAGGACTTGGCTATCTGTATTTGTAAGCTCTTTGGGGAGGGAACTGTGTCTAGCACAGTTCACACTGACCTTTAGCCCCTGTTGCAAAACAAATAATAAAAAAGATGATTTCAAACACCTTTCAGTCAAATGGTTCTGACAGTATTTCTTAATTAAGAGCTTGCAATGGGCCATAGGTCATAGTTGGATAGTCCTTACAGACCTTTCTGTTCTCTTGCATTCTTTTCGACGGAGCCCAGTTTTCCAGTCTGGGTCATGAATCATCATGGTCAGCAGATTGTGCAATAGTATTCTTTTATTCTATAAGGTAATGTATAGGACCACATCAGCCTCTGGCTTAATGCCAGTAGCTTCAGTGGAGTTTCGCCAGGGATGAAACTTTCCTATGATTTTCACAATTGAGCTATAACTGCTGTTTAGTCAATATGATTCTCTCTATAGAGTGTGAATGAGAAGGTCCAGGCAATGCCAATGCATTTGCAACCATATATTTAGGATAAAATAAGCAAAGGGTTGATTTTAGAATTAGAGTGTTACCTGAGTTGTGGAAATAAACTTCAGTCCCACACCCACCTGGTAAATGCTCCCAGGGACTCAGACCCATTCCCTGAGGACTGAGTTATGCCTTGTCCTGGCATTAATGCAAACAGAAAAGGGCTTTCCCTCCCTACCTGTGACTCATGCACCACAGCCCCCCTGCTCTCTCCAAAGAGGCAGGTACCTGCCGCAACAGTAACCTTTAGCGCTAGCCTAGCAGAGAGAAGAAAGCACGGTACGTCTCTGGCAAGGGCTGTGAGGGTGGCATAGCTTCAAGTTCTGCAGGAGAAAAAGTAACTGTGTGTTTGAGTGGGTTTTTTTATGGCATTGCAATTTTCCTGGATGTGTTTAGTTCTCTGATGCTGTTCTGAAGATCTTTTGTCTCATTACTTGGGTGAGTTTTCGAAAAAATAGGTGCTTTTCAAAAAAGGAGTCTGCGTTGGAGAACCTTCCCAGAAGGGAAGTGGTGGGGTCTCATGTGCTTATAGGAACTTGCTTATATGATCGTTTAAGATTGCAAATATGTGACTCCGAGCAAAATTACCTTCAAGCAGTAACACCATGTGAACATATTTTGCATTTCTTGGAAAACTCACCAAACTCTTAGAAACTCTTGGCTCCTGAAAGCTAGGCATTACAATCTACTATAGCTGGCTTGGTATCAAATTTGTAACACAATATTCAATGAGCATTGCAAAAATAAAGAGGGAGGGGGAAGTCTTCCATTTTTAATTCACAGGCGATGCGTAAAGAATGCACTTTTTCTTTACTTTCATCTTCAAAGGAAACAAATAGGCTTGGAGATCCTTCCCAAAGCAGTTGATAAACACTTCTGAAAAGCAGTGCAGTACTAGATCCTACAACTTGATGCGGATTTGTGGATTAATCCTTGACAGAATTATTTTATAGCCAGTATTATATTTTTTCAAGTGAATTTCAGTAGAAATGCTAAACTTCTTGTATTGGATAATGTACATTAATGAACTGTAAAGATAAATCTCTTTGTACTAGTTTTCTTTTGCAGTACCAGTATAATTCAGGTCCTCTAAATAGTATATTGACAAAAAGAGTAAAAACACTTTTAGAGGGCAGTGATAGGTATACATTTTCAAATTTATATTCTAAATTTTGCCTGCTTTGTACTAATTGAGTTAATTTTTGCAGCTAAGTAATGAGTTAAGATGTCATAAATTCATCTTTATTGCATCACTTGTAAGTCAGAAAATGTGTTTATATGATCTGAGAGTTAAAATTTTTTCTTCTCCTTTCTTCTCCTTTCTTCTCATTTCTTCTCCTTTCTTCTCCTTTCTTCTCCTTTCTTCTCCTTTCTTCTCCTGTCTTCTCCTTTCTTCTCCTTTCTTCTCCTTTCTTCTCCTTTCTTCTCCTTTCTTCTCCTTTCTTCTCCTTTCTTCTCCTTTCTTCTCCTTTCTTCTCCTTTCTTCTCCTTTCTTCTCCTTTCTTCTCCTTTCTTCTCCTTTCTTCTCCTTTCTTCTCCTTTCTTCTCCTTTCTTTCTTCTCCTCCTCTTTTAGAGAACAACTGTCCTAACCTAGGCAGTGTAATTCAATACAGCACAGCATATTTTGTACTGGTTTATTAGCACAAATTCGTAATGGCTGTTTTGGAAAATGTGCTATGCATTTATCTAAAGGCCTTCACACTGGAATAGTTACTTCAACCTTACAAATCCTTGGCACTTGACTTTCATCTTTTTAGAACAAAACACAGCCTGTGATATGATGCCTTGAAGTCAGCAAAACAAAATGGTATTTTAACAACAGTGTTTACTTTGATCACTTTTCAGCATTGGTGCCCTTGCCTTTCACATAGTACAAATTGCTTTACCAGAGTAATGGGGCAGGAGCCTGTAGACTGTTTTTGTAGTTGGTTTCTGTGGTAATACTCAGCCTTCCGTGAAACTGTGGTCTGTGGGGACAGAGAAGCCTCCGCAGCTGCCTTAACCTTGCTGCTGCTAGAGACCTTAAAGGAACTCTTTACAGGCTCTGCAGACAGTAGTGACCAGCATGAATACATGCAAATATAGCTGGTGAAGTAATGGCAGCCTAAGTTTGATAGACCTGGCTCCTATGAAACATCATGTTGTTTTTAAGTCTCTATTTTTTTACAGTTTTTGTAACATATATTGAAAAATGTATTCTAGCAGAAATGACAGAACTACTCTGTCATTCATATACTAGTTGCAGTTATAGGCTTTGTTGTTGGTATGCTTTTAAAAATGAATTTCTAGGTTATGTTGTAAGATTTTTAGAGGGGTTTTAATCTTTTAATTTTCACCTGTGACCCGGTTGTTGTGTTCCTCACAAGTTAGTCATGTATTATTTGAAGGCATATGTACCAAAGGGCAAATGTGAGTCTGGAAGAGGAGCTTGCTCTTGCAAGCAGCTGCTGAATATCCAGAAGTTCTGGCCTAACTATTGACTGCACAATGAAAATGCTTGCTGTGCAACAGCTCAGTGATCAAATAAGCCCTTCACTGGGAACGAGGGATGTGTTGGACCACATTGACTTATTTTCCTGTACTACTGTTATGCTGCTGTCTGCTTTGTTAATACGCCGTCCCTTAGTATGTTTTTAAAATAACATGGGCAGAGCAATAGCAGCTGATCTAAAAGTGCTTTAGTCTTTTTAATGATTCTGGTTTAATTTTCTTTCAGTACTGTTTGACCAAACAGCCATAGAGCTGTCTGAGATGCAAAAGACTTTGACAGAGGTAGTATGTTGCTGAGAAGTACAAATGTGTGCATTTTATAAGCTTGTTTGAGCCTATAAGAATGGATGGAGAATATATGTCTTTAGATACCCCTTATTTTATTAAAAAAAACCCCCAAACTTATGTGGGAGTTCCAGGAAAACAGTGTATTTTACCACAGAGTTCAATGAGTTCAGAATTTCACGGCATTGAATGAACATATGTAACTGTTTTTTGATGGAGTTTCTGGGCAATGCTTCACATAAATATTTAATAATATGGATTCTGCCCATGAAAATACAAAAAAGAAAAGGAAAATTTAGGTCTTCTGCTATTCATTAGAAACATTTTATTTGGTAGTTTGAAGTGATCCAGCACCTTTCTATTAATTTGTGTTTAGAAAGCACCATGACCTGTCTAGACATTTGAGAAAGGATGTTCCCTGAAGAGCGCATAAGCTTAGATGAAACAAAGGTGGCCAAGGAGAGGGGAGCACCACTTAGGATTCAGCCAGTATATGGTTTAACTAGAGCCACAGTGGGGACACTCTACCAGAAATGATGTTTTGGTGACAGAGAGGGCCATAGAGAGCAGGGGTGAGGATCTTCCACTGTACTGCTGTGGAGGGAGACAGCCATGCCAGAAGTTAGTAAAGAGGCAAGAAGGTGGAAACATGGATGTGACAGCAGAAAACTTAGCAAGGCAGAGCTAGAGAGAGGGACAGTGTCATGCTGGAGGTGCCAGTATAGCTGAAGTGTGGAAATTGTGCTTATGTCAATGTTATAAGTTTGTAACACCTCAGAGTCCTGTTAAGCTTTTCAATCTCTAAAGCTGAGTGAAAGAGGCATTTGAGTACCTCTGGTGCATAGTCAAAGTTCAGGCTCTTACTTGGACTCCACAGTTCAAACCACTACCTTCCACACAGGAACACCTCTCACCTGCAGTGAGCTGTTTTGACAAGGCCTACCTTACTTGGGCTGAAGTGTCTGTGTGACAGCCACTGGCGGCTGTTACGCAGGGTAAAAGCCGTATGCTCGGCAGCTAGGGTGTTGGCAAAAAGCTCTTGAATGCTAGTAATTCCCCAGCGGTTTGCTTGAAAATATTTCAAAGGACCAGGAAAAAGTCTCCCATAATAGATACCATTGTTGTATATCATCAAGCACAAACAGTGATGGGGACAGTCATAAATATTAGGAGGGGAAATAGTTATGCTATGGGGAGTCTGTTAATTTTGTATGACTTCTAAGTGGGAACATTCAAGCTGGACTACCCAGCTGCTCCTCATCAGTGCTAGCTCTGAAGCAAAACTGAATTATGAAAAATACGATGACTGAGATGGTCCTGAGCAGTATTTGAGCAGCTTTGTGGACTTTTTTTTCAGTCTGGAAAACCACATTGTTGCTGAGGACTCTGTTATGCCAAGAAATATAGTGCCGGGGAATATATATGCCAAGGAATATAGTGACAGAGGCTGCTGCAGAAGCATGCTCATGCTAACCGTATTTTCTCAAGTTTAGGACTAGGGATATGTTTTGTTGCTGTCTGACTCATGAGCAAACTGAAGACTGCAGTAATGCAAAATTACATTTATTCTGAAAATTTTCACAGGAGCACTTCATTTGCTTATGTAAAATTAATTGATTTGTGTTAAAGTCCTGTAGCTTTTCTTATGGATCAGTCTTTGCTTTTCAGGCAGAAATGTAGGAAAATTCCATTATGTGATATAACTTAACCTACAGTTCCAGCCAAATGCATGGATAGATATATCAGCACTTCTGAATATGGCTCAAACTTTGTTGATTATTTCCATGCATGTATGGAAGTAATCATATGTGTATATTATATACATATTTAATTTCAAAAGCTTAAAGGAATAGCAGCTAAGAAATATGATAGTAAATCCAGTTGCAGAGTCTCTGATTTTCTCACTAAGGTAATATGATTGCTCTGCATGCTCTCTCATGTGACCAAACCAACAGGCAGAAATCTTCATGAAGTCTAAACCATCTGTTTTGTGTGTTAGATATTGTCTGAAATCAGTTGAAACAGAGATACTTCTCAGTTTCCTTAATAGTCAAAGGGCTCAGCCTAGCTGCTTGAGATGAAGTTTTTACAGTGTGTTATTTCTTGTATCCTTTCTGGTTTTAATAAATAGCACAGGTTTTAGATAGTAAAAATTCTTAAAATTTCTGATAGGAGTTTTTTCTTTGCGTTGACTTGACATTCTAATAAAAACACAACCAGGGTACAAACCCAAGCTGAGTACTTCTGTTGGCCGGTGTGGGAGGATTGTTCCTGTTCTTCTATTCTAGATTAAGTACATAAACCTATATTATAGCTAACTTCATTAATATTTACATTAGTCTTTACTTCCTTTAGGATCAGAAGAAACCAGTTGTCATTGGGTATGAAAATTTGGCTATGGATGCATATGATAAAAGTGGATGTGTTTAGTATTTACTCTATTTAGTGTAGAAGATTTTTATTTTTCTTACTTTGAAGTCTAGAGAGTTTAAGATTGAATGCATTTTATGCCCTTTGGAGCTGAAAAAATATCAGAATAAAATCTGAACTCATATTTTCCAGATTGAGACTACTAAAGATATAACTGGGCTACTTTAGTAAGCTTAGATTACTGTATTTTTATTGCTTTATAAGGAAACATAACTCCAGAACAAGGTAATTATGTTTAATAGTTTAGACAGCTTATTACTAATTAGCTGTAATTACAGCTGAAAACCCACAAGAATTAATGAAAGCTTTTTAATAGCTGTGAATTTAATAGCAGTTCTAAACACCTTTTTCCTTCCACTTTTGTCTCTCCATTTCTAGACTGAACAACAAAGTGAGAGCTTTGTAAAATAGTTTTATCTTGTCATTTTCACCTAACAATTGTTTTGGCTCTATAGGCTGATACTGGAAGGCAGTTTTTGTAGCTAAGATCATGACTGGTTGGCATTTGAAGTCTCTGTCATCACATTAGCATTCAGAACACTAACAACCAGCAGTTTCCTAAAATGAGGTATTTTATTCTTTTGAGGCAGAAAATGGGGAGAAATGTGGTCTTTGTAAAATGTGATAATCTGTGGTACTTCACATTTTCTTTTGGAAATGCATGAGTACAACCAGGCCTCCTGCTGGGAGAGGCCGAGCAGAGAAAGGTGGCTGCCTTTGGGTGGAAGGTGGCAGTGCCCAATCTTTCTCCAGGCAGAGCCAGCACTGCCCCAGCCTGCTGGCTGCTGGAGAGAAGAGGTGCTTGTTCTTTAAAGCAGTTTGGGTTAGTACAAATATGTAATTATTCTTTCAATATCAGTTTTCAAAAAGTTTTAATCAAGCTTAACACAGATGAAGGTAGAGATGTCCTCAGTGGCCTCAGAGGTGCACTTACGGGTTTTGACATCCGGGGACTTGAGACATGTTCATTCAGTGACTTTTAAGAATCTAGTAAATTCTGCATGTAAGCATCTGCTTACCGGAAAAGCTAGCAAATTCTTAAGTAGCAGAAAAAGGTCTTTCTGCTGTCCTCCAGATATGTGTCAGACCTGAGACATAGGTTTGACTTTCACTTTGTAGTGATGGTGAACTTTTCACTTTCAAAGGGGGAATAAAGTAAATTGTTTTTTTTAAAAAAACAAACCTAATTTTTTTTCTTCTGGAAAGATTTTTAACAGTAATGGGTACCTAATACTCAGTTTGGTCTCTAGCTTTTGTCTAGTTAGCCAGATGAACCTGTATTTACTTCAGTGGTAAACTCACTGATGCTTACCACCGTATAAGAATAATGCAACAAACTATACATATAGGGGAGTGGCTTCTCTGTCTCAGTTTTCCTTTCAAATTCTCTAGTAGGAGGCAAATTCATTCTGTATGCTCATTTCTGTGTGCCATCACTCAAACTGATGGTTGTGTTTGTTTGCTCCCTCTATACTTTTTCTGGAAAGAGCTGTGATTGTCAGGGAAAGCATCTGCCGCTCACTGCTGTGAGACATCAGCTTGCCTGCTTAGCCTCTTGATCATCTCTCCATTGCACACTAAAACTTTTTTCCTGTAAAGCAGGATGAACTGTTAAGCCAAATGCTGACTGCTTAAAAAGCTTATTAGATACTGCAAAAACGCTATGATCTCAATTACAAGTTGTTACATGCCAAAAACTGGCAGGCTGTTCTCTGTCATGCGTTTGATTAGGGGCTTGCCCTACATCAGCCCCTTTCTAAAAGGACAGCACCAGGATATGAGGAGTTGGGCAGGAGGGACTTCCAGCAACCACAAACTGATGGCTTAAAAGTCACCTCTAATATGTTGCCTTATGTTTGTGATGTCCACTTTCCTGGGATCATTTTCCCCTTGTACCCTTTTAGTTTTTGAAGACACATTTTCTTTCCATAGAACATGTTAAAATTTCTGTTAGAATTCCTTCCATAAACTAGTGTAGTGCTTACTTGTGTTTCTGGATTTATTCCTCCTGTTTTTTGTTTGTTTAGTTTTATTTGTTTTGCAGGTTAAATTTATGTTCTAATAGCATCAGCAGATGAGGTTTGTACTCTAAGCCAGCTTTGTAGGCTACCATCTAGAAAACAGAAATCAGAGTTTGCTTTGCAATTCTTTTAATCTTGTTATTCTACAAGCCCCAGCTTAGTGGTTTGACCTTTTGCATAAGCTATTTTTCATCAGCATTTGCCAAGGTTCTCTTAAACTCTTTAGCAGTGCTTTGCAAGCACAGAGCACAAATGTTAACTATTTCATTCTTTGTATTATCTGTGCACTGTTGACAGATTTTTTTTATTTTTTTTTTGTAAGTAGATTGGTCTAGAATCTTGAATCAAGAGGACGTTGAAATACGTAATATATATTAAAATGACCTTTGATTCATTGTTACTTAAGGAAATTTTCACATATTTCTGTGTTTCTCTGTAGGTCACATTACATTTGAATCCAATTTCATCAGTGCAGATTCACCAGAAGCCTCTGGTGTTTCTTCTCAACTCTCCTTTGCCTCTGGTCTGGAAGCTAAAAACAGAAAGACTGGCACCTGGAATCCAGAGAGTTTTCTTTGTAAGTATACACAGTCCTCTGACCTGCTCTATATCATAGCTACTTGTTGCACAACACACAGAGTTAATGGCATTCATTTGGAAAGTTTTCAAACATGCATTAAAAAACCCCAAGTTAACAGGAGGTCAGGTTTCAGTCTAGGGCTCTGGGGAACAGTTAGGTGGTAGGGTAAGGCAGCTTGAAAAAAGTACCCAATTACTTGTTATGTGAATTCAAGGAAAAGAAAGCAAACCTGCTTTTTCAGAATCTGCATATCATGGCGTTATTAACACTAGCAGCCATTCCAGTTCAAAAAGCTGTGAAGCTATAACAGATTGCCACTCCTGATGAGAAATTTAATAGTGCCATAATGCAAAAAGCCTCAAAGCAATGGGAAATATTATGGGTGGACGCTAGTTGTGTGGTCTCTGACCAAAGGAAAAAACTATATGTATTTAGCTCAATATGTACAATTACGGTTTGTGTCTCTGATGAAGCTTGGTCTATTGAAATGTCCAAGCTAAGCCCAGAATGAAGTCATTTTTATTTCTCAGAAAGGCTGAAGCACTGCTTATAATGTGGGATCCAAATATTACCTAGTATTTGTAAATCATGTCCTTAGAGTTTGCCAGGACATTCAAGTTTGCTATTTGTAGTGAAACAGACAAGTTGTTTGGATTAAATTTTTAATGCGTGACATCATGTCTAATCATGAGTTGTCTTTATTAAAGTTGCAGCTTTTACTATATTCAACTTCAATTGCAGATCTCAACTTGATTATTTTTAGTTGTATCCTTATAGGGATTAATTTTGCTTCTCCAGCACAGCTGACAGAGGTAGGCAAGACTGTTTCTGCAGTACCCATTGAGAACTTAATGGTGTCACTGTGCATCAGCAGGAGGGGAAGACAAACAGCACTGCAGCATTAGCATGCTGGAAAGGGACAGTGCTCTCTCGGTTGACCTGATAAGGTGGTAATACTGTTAAGTGTGCCAAGAGTCCTATCCCTTGCTGGATACCAAAAGCTTTCTGGGATTGTTTTTCTTTTTCCTGTCATTGGGGAGCAAGAGTAGCAGTACCTTTGATATTTTGATCTTTGAAGGACTCCATCCTATTTCCAGTATGGTGTGTTACTGACTGTTGCAAAGAACACGGGCTTATTTTATTTATTCTAAAATATTCACAATCTTCAGTTTTCTCATTACTGTGTTAAGACGCTTGACTGTTATCTTCTTGTTGACCATTCCTGGTATTTGCCCTTAATGCAACCAGCACAGTTCAGGTCTGCTCAGAAAATGACTGAGGAACAAGATGATGACCAACAGTGTGATAAGAGTCCTTCCTCCTCTTCTGTCCAAAAGAGACAGCACCTTTCATCAGTTAATCAAGTCTTGAACCTACTTTCAGTTTAGTTTTGATTTCCTTCTACAATTACTACATCATCACTCCCATTTCATATCAGCTAGTTTGTTTAGCTATGTCTTCCCCTCTTTTCCTCCTCCAGGATTTTTCCTTTCCCCTTGCCTTGCCTCTGGGAGTGAAAAGGTGCTCTGCTGAGAGCCATCCATTTCCTCTCAGCAGACCGTGCCAGTGTTCAGACTGTGATCGTGCTGGGCTTGCTTAGTTTGGCTCAGTGGGGCTTCATCAGACTGCATTAAGGCATAGGAACAATAGGAATGTGCCTAAGGCCTCAGCTGCCAAAACTGTACCATTAGTCAAGTGTTTGCTTCAGAAGGCTTTTTCCAGCTGTCCTGGTTACAAAAACTGGCTTGAAAATGTGAGCAACAGCACTCACGATTTGTGCTAAACGAGAAGTTTGGCACCTCAGGAACTGCCACAGTAAACCCAGCCACTGATGCTGCAGGGAGGGGTGGGCTGTCTCTCAGGTGGGGCAGGAGGACCTGGTAGGTGCTACAGGTTCAGTTCTCTGTTAGTGGGGCTTAAGTACCTCCTCTCAGCGCTCCAGCCTCTTAGGCTCTGCTGGTTGTGGTAAGGGCTGGAGGTTGTGGTGCCTTGCACTGGGATAACGCTGCTTCCTATAAGCTGTGCAGATACAGGAGCTCGCCTTTCTGGTGCAAGGAGTGAACTGGCTCTCAATGTTGACTCATCCCTAATCATGTTTAAACATCTGAATAGTTCTCCATAACAATTTTGGATCTCTTCAAATGCCATATAATTGATATATTTGTCCTTCCACTGTGTTAAGGTTTCTATTTTTCTTTTCTATAAAGAGCTTGAACAATGAGGTTGAAGAACAAAAACCACCAAGGTACCAATCCATCTTTGCCTCTCCCAGCTTAGTCCCCATGGTCTGTCTCGCTCCAGAACTTCATTCTCTGTTTGCTGTCTTTAAGGCAATATTCGTGTGCAGCGTAATCTCTTCTCAGGGTCTCATCAGCCTTCCCTCTTTTCATGTACCACTTTCTCAGTAGCTAGTGCAGCTTGGGCCATGAGGTTACAGGCTGAACAACTTAAACTGTGGTGATCATCCACTGCTTTTCCACAGTTCCACTCTGCTTACAAGGACAAGTGCCTTGTGTTCCCAAAAGTTTTCTGAAAAAAAGAGCACAGAATCACATGGCACAGAAAACATGGGAAATGCTGAGGAAGTCCTAGCAGCACTTGTGGGTGAGTACAGTGCACCAAAAAGAAATGAGGAGGCTCTAGTTCTGCAGCAGAGCCATTTGCCTGTGTTGGGCCATGCCAGTTTGCAGTCCCTGGGACTGCCTTTGGCCTAGAGTAGTCTGTCCCTATGCAGAATCAAGGGTTCTTGTTTCAGATGAGTTGTGGGGCAGATGGACATACTGCTTCTACTCTAGTAGATGAGAGGCTCCCTGCCTCCTTGCCAGAGTAAGTTTCAGAGAATTGAGCCTAGGAGTGTAAATAGCAGCTCCAGGGGCCGCAGAGTGCAGAGCTCACTTCCTTGGCCCTTGTTTGAAAATACTTGGCTTGCCCATGTACTTCAGCAGCTCTGTCTTGTTTGTTCTCCTTGAATGTATAGCCAAGCCAGAAAACAGAGTATTTTGAATTTAAAATATTTCAAATTTAAAAAACCCTTTTTTATTGCACATGAATTCTGTGCTCAAACCAGAAATCTGTGTCACTTATACCATAGAAGTGTCATAACTATTGTGTATGTTTCTATGGAAGCCTCAGCAGGATAATCATTGACTCTCCAGCTTCGCTTTCAGACTTTTCATACAATACATTCATTCACAATTTTATTAATATACTTTATGTAAAGTATGAATTGCGCTGTTCCATTGATTGATGCCTGGTTAGAAAGGAAAGTAGTGTAAAATTTAAGTGGCAACTCCTGGCACTAACTGCTGATAAAGACAACACCCCTAGAACCGGGTTGATGTTTGTAGTTACAGGATCATGTAACCATTAGTGAAGTCCTATCTGTTTATTTCTGTTTATTACTAGCTATTATTTTTTCCCTGTAAAGCATCATAATAAAATTCTTAAACTGTTCCAGGGAGTAAATAAATAAATATTACAAATTAATTTTATTGGAGCAAACAACCAAAAGTTCTGCTCAGTTAGCTTCAGGATTTTTTTTAATGTCATGTTTTGAAGACTCCTTTTCAAAAGCATGGAACAATGTTGCTTACAAAGTGACAGTACGTTGGAGGAAGCCAAACAAGATAGGGCACAGGTGCTGAAGGGAGTTGTTCTTTACTAACCTTATTGTATTGTCGTTTTGCTTCTCAGGGGCATCGTTCCTCATCTATAAACCAGAAAGAATGGTAGTGAATAGTTTTAAGAAAAAAATGTTGATAAATCTTCATAAAAACCTGGCATAAATTTCTCTGTGTGTTAGAGAAAAGTGAGTATGTGGTGGCTACACAATTTGGTGTTAACAATACATTTGGCATAGACAGGGTTATTTTCAGACTCTGCATGAGTCATATATATCTTGATGGGTTAAGTAAGAGGTGCTGGGAAAATTATTGTGATTTTAGTAAAGTAAGTCTTGAGTTTATTCTTACTGTGTTAAAAATAAATGTACCTAAGTATCATGGCATTTCAATCTGAAAATACCTGAAATGGATTAGTGCATGAACCTGCTTGACCTAAGTAACTGAAAATCACCACTTTGATTACTGGTCTATCTAGTCATATTAGTCTGATTGGATATTTTTACATGTCACAAAAATACAACAATTTGGGAATGGGCATTTTCTGTTCAGGTGTTCCTGGACTGGATCATCAGCCCTCTCATCACTCAGAAGAGCTGCACACAGATAGGAAGGTCTGCTCATTTCAGCAAGGGGAATACTTAGCATCTGTGCTAATTTTTTTTTTTTTTTCCTCAGCAGGAAATAAATGCCAAAATTCTATCATAAAGGGGAAGTGGGAAAGGAAGCTGAAGTACATCTTCACTGGTGATTAGACTGGTTAGATTATGACGGATTGCAATTTTACATAAGCTAGGCAACACCTGCAGAAAATGCTTTTACCTGTGATTTTGTTGTAGGTCAGTCTTGCAGAAAAACCTTACCTGACCTCTCCCACCACCCCACTTTTAAGTTTTCATATAACAAAAATAATTTCCTCCCTTTCCATCAAGTCATTATTTCTCTCCCTTCCTAAAATCAGTTATTGCAAACATGCCTTGGCAGAAAACCAAAAGTTTTATGAAACTGCCCAGAAAAAGGGTTTTATAGGTGCTACTCAGCAAGTGAATTTTTAATTTAGATTTGGTTGCTTTCTCAATTGCTTTTATAGCCTAGGAATGCCTTTACTGGGCAAGTGAAAGTAGTGAGAATTAAATCAATGAAAGAAGGGACCCAATCCTTTGTGATTTCCTGGTAGAAATCACTGTCAGAATAGATCCAAAGAACCCTTAAATATCTACATATGTGATTTTATATAGAATTTGATTTAAGATGTGATGCTTCAGCTCTTTCTCTGAGTTAGCCATTCAGGCAATTGAATGGGTAAGAGTTATGGATGAGAAAGCACTTAGGCAGGCAAATAACCTTACTTATGAGAACCCCTTTAATAGGACTAAATGTGTGTTAAGTTAGTAAAATGGAGGAAGCAACAGCAGTAATGATAAATACAAAACCAGATCACATGCTCTCGGCTTGAAATTTGAAGAGAAAAAAGAAAAGCTTTAAAGATGAGTAAGTGATAGAATGAAGAGTTTAATTAGTAACTTGTGTATTTCTAAGAAGAAAAAAAGCCATATACTTATTACTTTAGCCAATAGCTGGTTTATTCCTTTCACTTCATGAAAATATGGTTTACATATTTTGGGTCTCTGCCACCAAACCACAGGCTGTTCTATGGTTTGCACTAGATTTTGGATGACTGACAAAACTCACTGAAAAACAAGTGCTATTTGTTTTCCTGTGCCTAGTATTTAACGGGAAATCAGGAGGCTAAATTTCCAATCGCTGGTTAAACAGACCCAGATGTGAACAGAGTGCTCTGCTAGAAGAAGAGTGAGGAAGGATAGGAAATGCATGACTAGTGATAAATTTGGTATAAATAGTGACCTTTCACTATTCAAAGTAAAAGCGGTAGATTTTCAGTGTTGTGTAACAGTGTGAAGAGGAATTTAAAAGGACGTTTACATTTCTATAGAATCCTGGATTTGTTTTCTTTGTAAATCTTCATAGATCTACTCAGGAGCTGGAAATAATCCTGTAGTTGCCCTTTTCCACTTGGCAGAGTTAATATTCCCCCTTCCCCTCGCCACACCATTTTGTTGTCTTTTGAAAGTATGTGAAAATAACTTTGTCTAATTAAAAGCAGTGTTTAGTAAACAGTGACTCTTATTATGCTTTTCACAATAGTAGAATTCCCTGGTGACTTTGTCTCCTGGCCTGATTCAACCCCCTGCAAAATCCTGCCTTTTCCAAAGTCTATGTAACTGGTTTACTCCCAGAAATATCAGGGGGACCTCAGGCTACGTATGGTGGTTGTTCTTACATTCTTGGCAATAGAGTAGAAGGATTTTGTTGGGAGTAGGGAAGGCAGAAAATGAGAGGGTGGTAAATACATGTTTGAAAGTGATGCATTGCCTACATTTAGTAAAAGGAGTTTAAGAGTTCAATAACCCTAGTAAGACATCTTTAAATATCTAGGGTTTGTTGGTTTTGTTTTGTTTTGCTTTTTCATTCAAAGCTTGCTTCAGGAAGGCATTACAGAAGAGAAGTGGTATTTCTGGCTTAGAAAGCAAGATACAGTACATGGAGCAAATACACAGTATATGGTAAAAAAAAGTCTATATGTGGTAGCATGATGTCCCAAAATAGGGACATTTTACAATACATAGGTGTCCTCTCCTTTCACTGTAAGCACTTTAATATTTCAAAAATACTGACTGTCAGTAAATTTCAGAGGAAGACAGGTGGGTCCATGTGCCTTAGTTTCTCCTCTCATGGGACTTTCAAGTCCTGCACTTTTTTGGAGCCTGATTTGCTAAGAGTATCACATAGTTGATCCTGGACCTTCTCCTGTCCCAGGTGATTTAAGCCATCTTTCAAAACTTAGGCTTTATTGCTTGGTGTTTCTTTCAGCTTTTAGAGCAGGCTGTCTTTATGGGTCACCACTCCATTCAAAACTTTGTGTTAGGAGTGTGGATAGGCCAGAGCTGGATGATGCTGCCTCTTGGATCTCATGCTGGTCTTTCTTGTTGCTGCCACTGACTGATCCCGAGTGGTCCTCCTTCTCACAGTCCCTCTAGGAGCCAGACTTACCACTTTCAGAGCAGAGGAGCCTGATAGGAAGACTTGGGCTTTAAGTTAAACCAGGCTGCAAGTGTAAGTAAAGAAACAACATTTTGGCATTTAATGATTGAGGTGTGTTCCCAGAACCATCCTGCAGGAGGCTAAAGGGCCTGGAACAGACATCTGTGATGGTCTTCTCTCTTCTGTATGGCTCCTTCCCTTCTTTGCTTGCTTCAGTAAACAGGGGGTTTAGCTAGTGGAAGTTTACAGGAGCAGGCAGTGGATTTTGGCAGACTACTGACGTTAGTGACGTGGAGATAATAAATCACAACAGGTTGTGTTGCTGAGTCACTGATTCCAGTGAAAACTATAGTTGCAGTTGCTTAGATATGCTTTAATTGTCCCCTTCTCTTCTTCCACTAAATTGAACCTGTCTTGAAACAGAATCTTTGGAAAAGCTTATGCTGCCTTATTTTGTTCAGAATAAGTGAGTGTTACATTTAGCCTATTAAGATGTTGTTAGATTAATGTAACATGAGTGGACAATTACCTATGTGTGATAAATAAAACCCTGCTGAGCCCTAAACTTTGGGAACAGGTTTCCCCTTTACACAGATGTTTTGGGGTTTTTTTTTCCCTTTTTATCATTCTAGCAACTGTTCCATGAGGGTATTGAAAGTTGAACTTGCTATGACAGTTTCAGCTTTGATGGAAAAATCCCAGGACCTTCTTTCTAGATACATAAAGATGTGCAAGAGTCTGATCCCACGAGGTTCTGCTTTCATTCTGGGGAAGGTTGAACAGCCTTAATTCCTATCAAGATCTTCGGTTGCTGGTGAACTGAGCATCTCCTAGGAAGTAGAATTAAAATCTAAAATGTAATTAAGATAATGCTGTTCTTTTACATGTTTTTTTTCAAAAAAGTGAAAACTGAAAGTGGAATTTTGTGATGACTGTAAGTGGTCTCTAGAACACTAAACTGAAAGTGAAAAAATTTACTGCTGCTTAAAAGTATCACACCTTTGTGGCTGGTAAGAGCTATGCAAAGATGATTCACAAATGTCGCATGTCATTTCAAAAGCAGCATATTTTGTAGTCATTTACCAAAGAGAATTGTTCTCTTGATGATTACTGTATGTTGTATATGGATTTATGAACAAAAAAGGGTATGGTTTTGAGTTTCTGAATACCTGATATTTCTCTATTCATTGCTTTACTTTTCTTCTGTAAGGGGACCAAAGCACATCAAAGTACATTATCAAAAAACACCAGCTGAGTCTGAACCCTATTCAAGTTTTTGAATTTTATTCTGAGCAGCTTTACTCCTCTCCTACATGTTCCACCACAGGTGTGATATTGTATAGCTTAGATAAAAATATGAAGGATGCTGCTTTTCTTCTGCTCGTATATTTGCCTCAGTCTTGCCTTTACGGGTGGCTTTGTTGGTCACTTGTGCTGGAGGGACCTTGCTGGATAGTGATATAGTTGCTGTGAGTGGACGGATTGGTTCATGCTGTGTAGCTGTGGACATTTAACTTTGTACTCTGAGTCATCTCCCAAAGGCACCTACCTCCCTCTCAAGGCTAAATTATGAACTTGCTTCCTACTTGGGAGTTCTGAATTATAACTATGTTAAATACTTAAAATGTCATAAAGCAAACCAAGTAAATATCCCCCCTGGCTCAGATTCAAAGAAAAAAACCCAAGGCAATAAACATTTAAAAGGAGAGAAGGAAATAGGTAAAATAAGAAACAGAAGATGCTATTTTGAGTTTGTGCAGTGTACTTACTCACCAGTGTATATATTTGAGACAACTCTCTCTGAGAATTTTTCCTTCTGGAGAATAGTAACTTACACCATTTAGCACTTCTGCCAGGTAGCTGATGTCCTGAAGTACCATGGCAGCCTTGCAAGGGGGGTTTCTGTAAGACTAGAAAGTTTAAGGGACACATAAAGACTTTTTCTTTCCAGCATGAGTGGTATAGGCTTCCTTGCCTCTGCAATTTTCTTTGCACTGTATAGTCCCTATTTTCCCCAGTGGTCAACAGGGTAGTAGTGTGTGTAATCAAAATATGTTCCTAAACATTGTTCTTAGATAGAATACTCAGTTTTTGGTAGCAAATTTTAAAAATGCTGTACTTGAGCCTTGTTTTCTCTGACTGCAGAAGAGCCCTTTGAACTACAGTCCTTGCTGTGATTAGTGGCTCCAGCCTGTATCTTTTGGTCTTGCAAAATGATTTTCCATGTCAGGCTTGGACGTTTCCTCATTTAGCCTCAGAAATGGGACAGGGAATGTAAGTGAACTCAGCAGCAGAGGATGTTTCTGGTGCAGTCACTTTCAATGTCCCCAGAACAACAGGAAGAAATAGAGCCGGGGCACATTTTCCACTCTGCAACCTCTGTGAAAGTAACCACTGAAGGAGATGAAATGAGGAGATAAAAGTGTATATGGCAGCAGTTTCTTAATCACCCAGCCGGCTGTGTAGTAAGTGCTTAGATAAAAATGGTTGATATAATCCCAAATATTGAAAACATTTTTTGGTTTTAATGCTATGGCTTATCCAAAGTACGTTAGAGTTGCTTTCGGTTTGTTCTGAAGAGTAAGTAGTTAATGTTCAAGGCAGGTGTTGAAACAGTGATGGTTGCCTTTTTTGGAAGAGTCTGTTGAATTCTTTCCAGAAAAAATAACGTTCTTGGCTCACTTAACCTTGCCTTGGGTCTGTGTAGTAAAAATCCCAACATTGGCAGGCACAGCAGAACTCTGTACTCCTTTCTAAAACCCGGTAGTGGAACCAGCATTTCAAAGACACTTTAGTATGTGATTAAAAAAAATAAATTATGATAAGCTTCATGTTTATTTAAAGATGTTTACTGTATGATCATTTAGTGAGGATGCTTGTGCCAGACTTTAGTTGCTCTGCTTTCTGTCTGTCAATTCCTCACTAGTAGACTCGGTAACTTTGGGGTTCATTGATAGGATCTATCTCACAGGAATACATTTGTCATGCCACAGGATGATGCAGAAAGTTTTCAAGATTTAATTAGTAATAAATGGAAAACAAGTATATACTGAGGAAGAAAGCTGTTGCATTGACAGAAATTTAAATATCTCAAACCTCAAATGAAAAATACAGTGAAAATGCATTATTGCAAGTTAATGCATTTTTGTTCAATGTTTAGAAGTGGAATGCCAGTACCTATTCCATATCTCTGCAAAATAATAACTAGTTTAGTCCTTAAATCCTGCAATTTTTGTGCATGGGAGATTTTTCTAGTTAGGCCAGAGCTCCACAAAGATGTCCCACGTGTCTCAGGTGTGAAAGACAGCATTGCCAAGAGGTGCTCTGTATGCAATCCCTGCATGACTTGGCTTGTGTTGTGTCAGTGTCACCCAATGAGACTATGTACACTATAAAATTTAATGTGTTAGGAGCATTGTAGAGATGCCCCATAAAATCAGTCCACCGTGTAACTGCCTCTAAGGGGTGGAAGTACAAAGGGAATGCTATTTGGTAAATATGCTTTAAAGATAACTGTGTTGCTCTCTTTTCGTAGTATTGTAGATCTGGGGGCAGTGGGTTTATGCTAATGGCAGAGTTTGCTTCCTCATTTGAGGAGTATGAGAGTATTGAGAGAGTATGATGTATTCTGTGTTGCACTGAATAAGGACTTTTTTCATTCAATGGAAATTGTTTATGGTAGTCATATGAAAAATAACAAATAGGGAAGATCATTCAGAATTGAAACAGATGTTAGTTTAAACTTTGAAAACTATTCTGGCAGAAGGATTCCTAAGCTGTTTTATGTAACAGGTCTGATCAAGTTGAACTCTGAATTACATGAGCCTTCTCTTAGAGGACACTATGTGATATGTGCATAATAAATGCTAAAATAATAGCTGGAAGCACAGGAAGAATTTTTAAATTCTTTCCATGTGCCAAAGGCTGTAATTATGTGTCCACTTTGACAAATATTTGTAGGTGCTAAACAAACTGATATATAACATCTTGAAATAGCTCTGGGAACCATAGCTCCAGGGAAGGTAATAGTTGGTTGCTGTTAGTTAATTTCTGTAATTGGAACCTGACTTCAGATAATCTCTGTTAAATAATTGTGATTGATGCATTTGTTGTTTAAAAGGTCAGAGAGATACTTACGACCATTATCCTGCTATAACATGTAAATAATGCTCAGGATGGGTTAGAAATTGCTATGGCATATTTTTCATTCTTCCAATCATCATCATTACTAGTTCTGGATTGGAGGAAAAAAACTATACTTTTGTTCCACCAAAGAAATCTGGGTAGTAGAAAGACAAGGAAAGGGAAGGGGGAAGGACAGCAGCAGAGTGACTCGGACTTCTTCCCAGACTGCTTTGAGGACAGCACAAGAAAATGGTGCTTCTTTTGTGAAGCCTTGTCTACTGCAGCCGTCTAGAAGTAGGGGTTGTGTGTCATATCTGGAAGTGTTACTGATACACAACTACAAGGAATATGGCCAAAGAAATCTTCACTCATGTATTCAAACCTGAAAGCTTATTCATCTTGTTGTGCTTTGTTGCTCCAGCACATGCTGTTCTTGACAATGTTTTAGATCTTAGTGATCTTAGTGTTCATGGAAGGACCAGCTCAAGTAGGGCATGCAGGCTCCAGTCCTCAAGCACTTTGAAGGAAGAGACAGTGAAGTGTGTGGATGGGTGATGGCTCCTGAGGTTGAGCAAGTGAAGGAATGCTCTTCTTTCACTATTTGCTATAGGGACCTCTTGAGTGCTGACAAATGTTCTGGAAATGTTAACCACATCCCTCTGCAGGGGCAGGAGAGGCAAAAGGTTACTGTTGGGATGATCTTTCTTTGCTGTAAATCTGGAATTACTTCTTTATCTCTCAAGACCCACACAAGTTGAAGCAGATCTCAATCTGAAAGAGTCTGACCCTGTGCTGCCTTCTTTTCTTGAATGATGCTATTACAACTCCAGTGAAGTTTTATTTGAAAATCTTAGGCCTTCCTGCAGAACCTGTTACACTTCTAATTACTCTTTTTCCATTTTGATTATTTTAAACAACATTTTAGTTTTTCCAGTCAAGACCTGACTTAATGTAAACTAGTTATAAGGATTTTGCTAAAGATGTGTAACTTGTCTGCTTTATGGGTTAGACTAAAGCATTCCTCCCTTCCTGTAAATAAAGTAACAGTAAATATCTTCCCATTCTCTTAGCCTTTGTTTTTCCTTACACTTTGTTTCTCTGTTGGCCTTTATCTGTCACTGAGCTTGGGCTCATGTTATTTCTGATTTGGGAGTTCCTTTAGTAGCTCCTAGCTTTATTTAGTTTCACATCCTTGTCTCCCTTCAGTTCCTCAGACCATCTTCTTCTTACTCTCTTCTGTGTTAGTTTTCCACTTGTCCTTCAGCCTTCCCCTTGCCCCCCCAGTGCAGCTCCCCTTGCAGCACTGTTGTACCACTTCTGCAGCAGTACGACTTCAGAGAGTGGCTCAGAGTCCTCCATTAGTCAGCTGCCATGTGCACCCCAGCCTGGCTGATGGTGGCTCATTGTTAGAAGAAACCTCTGAAAAAGGAATCGTTACCACAGAATGATAGGGGTTGGAAGGGACCTCTGAGGATCATCTAGTCCAACCCCTCTGCTAAATTATTCAGATGTTAAAACACGTGAAATTTAGGCATTGTTGGAAACAAGCTGTAATCACCTTCAGTGAATGCATTTGTGTGTGATAGAGTACGTTGCCTAAACATACTACCTGTCTGTGCAGATAAATGTACCACATTAAAAATATGTTTTCATTCCCATCAGGTGTCTTTAGGTTCTGTTGTTCAGTTTGAGAAGGGAAATTTCTCCTTGTCAGCAGAAACGGAAGAAAAGCTTTTTCCTGAGAAAAATGAACATCTGCTACAGTGGGCCCAGAAGGAATATGGAGCAGTAACATCTTTTACTGAACTCAAAATATCAAGAAACGTCTATATTAAAGTAGGAGAAGGTAAAACAAACAAACCCAACAGAATTGATAGGCACTTTTAGATGTTGAGAATAGGTCTTGCTCTAGTATTTCACATTTTTTATTTTAATCTTTAAATATACCTCTCATTTTCCAAGAGATGTGACATGAAAGAGGAAGGTAGAGAAATAAGAGCAAGTCTAAAGATCAGACCTTGGATTTAGGAAACTTTTAATGGATTCTGGTGCCTTAATTTTATGCTCATAAATGTGGATACAATTGGCCAGAATCTTACAGGAGTCAAAGCTTCACCTTTTAAAAGGAATAAGCTACTCATGGTGACTGTTTGTGTGTCTTCATCTAAAGGACTGAAGTGGAGAACCTGAAGTAGGGGTAGTTTCTAGAAATACCAGAGTTACATTTTTTTTCAGTATTTGCTTGTATAAGGATCCAAACTACTTTGAGCAAAGAATTATTGCTTTCCTCACCAAGATAAGTCTTCTCACTCTGTCCTTGTGTATTTTCATCCCAAGGAGAAAGAATTTCTGTCCCTGTGAGCTGCATGCCAAATTAAACATGTGGCCTAGGGCAGGTGGAAGAGTACTCCAGCTCCTCAGGGATTTCACAGACCCATATTAGGGTAGGGTTTGGGCTGTAGCTCTGTAGCTGAACAGCATTGGAACTTGACAGTATGAGCCTCTGCAGTACCCTCTGGCTCATGCTTTCCCTCAGCTGGATGCCAGTGGCACAACATGTCTTCTGCAGGGGAGTTCCACCTGATCTGGTCATAAACCATGGAATAACACAAGAGTCATGACTCTTCACTACGTTCTTCGAGCAAGGCAGTTGGTTCAGGAGGGTTTAAGCCCTTCTTGTCAAATTTGTTTCCTGCAAAATATATAGTTAATAAAAGGAACTTTGCAGGGAGAGCAGACTTCCATTTTGCAGGATGATCTGGTGTAAAATTTTCTTTTTTGCAGGTATGGGATGCTTTAAGATGTTGGTGTTCTTTACTTAATGGCCTGCACTGTTTTTCGTTCTCTGACGATGTCATCCAAGTTCAGACTACAGCAAACATCCAGGTTTAGGCTAAACCAAAAGCAGAAAGAATAAAGGCTGCTTGAAGTGAACTGGAACAGATTTGTATTGCAGCTATTGGTCCAGATGTTTTGAAACTAATTGTTGTTTCTCAAGAAGTTCAGTGATGGAAAAGGTAGAAATCAGTAAAACATGTTCCCAACATCCAATGAGTATTGGTGGGCTTAGCATTTACTAGCACGAGCAGCCTAATTTAGCAGTACTTTAGCAATATTTCTAGAGAAACCCCTGCATAGCTTAATTAGTTGACTACAAGAAAAACAACAACCAAAAACCTTCTGTGGAGAAGACATGCATTCCTAACCACCTGTATCTGATCATTTCATTTCCTGAAGCATGAGGCTTGCCCCCCAAAATCACAACATGCCTGTGTTGGTCTTATCCAAATCTTGCCAAATTTGTACAGGATTCCCCTGCATAATTTTTTGTTCTACTTGGCATTAGTCTTGGATTTCAATGCCAGAAAATCATTCAGAAGCTTATTAAAGTGCTCTCAGAACACATACAGGGGAGTAGTGGTCTCTGTGTTGCAGCAATGAACATTTAATTAGATATGTCGAAAAACAGATAAAATTTTGTTTGTTGATTTGCAGGTCTCCAGTCAAACTAGGCAACTAAATAGGAGAGCTTTGCATCACCTCTAGAATGTGTTACAACACAATTTTATTAGGAGTAAGCACACAAAATGGAACTTGGCAGGCAACCAGAATAGTTTCTGAGAAGGCTCCTACATACTAGCTCAGCTGTAACCATTTTTTATTTAAATTCTTGGCAGAAGAATGGATATGAATGTATGTGTGAGGGTTATGCATGTGTTCAGGCATGAGGAGAGGGTCAGCTCTTGAACTTCAGCAGTTGTGAGGAGTTCTATGGAAACCATGTGGGACATGGACCTGGTCTGCTTCTCTGCAGTGAAAGATGGAATCACTGGATTCCACAAGTCACAGTATATGCTGATGGACATTGCAGGCTTTTCATACAAAACTTGCACTCCTCAAGGGCTTTAGTCAGGTACCTTCAGCTGCTGGTCTGTGAATCACAGCCAGTAGTATTACTCATTATCTATAGGTGGTCTTGTGAAGTAGTTCCTTATTGTGTGACTGATACAGAATTTAATGGCAATATTCATGTAATTGTCTACATTTCAACTTCAGTCAAGTTAGAAAAGTCTGAAACAGGAAGATTTAACATTTTACAAGTGGAGGCTGTAGCTGAATACAGCAAACAGAACATGCAAGCCAGAGGACAAAAAGATCTGAAGAATGGTGATCTTTTATACAGTAAATCTGCTTCTGACACCATGGGTCTCTGAAATCACTTTGAAGCTGCAAATGAAAGGCAGCTGAGTGAGCTAGCAAACTGGGTCAGGGCCAAGTGCATCTGACTCCTGTGGATTGGAAAGAGTGGCCAATCAAATACTGCAGGGATGGGGAACACAGTGAGAACTTAAAAGGGCCAGAATGAGAGTTTGAAGGAAGGGGGCACAAGAAATGGGATTCTTGTTCTTTGATTTGTGTACTGAAGGAGATGGCAAAGTTTCCTCCCTTCCTCCAGAGACAGCTGCAGTCCCTTCCATTCTGCTGTTTATACCCTGCTATTAAATGTTAGTTATGCTAAGGGCTAGTAAACTGCAAAGTACACACGAAAAAAGCCCCACAAACAGACTGACTGAGGGAAATCCCAAACGCTTCACTTACCCAAACTCAGACTTTGAAAGACAAACTCTGCCTGGATGGGTTTTTTATTTCTGAACTGCTGCTGCTTAGGGCACCTGTCTTGGAGAGTGACACCTGATTAATGGTGCTCATTCTCACAAAAAGCTCCTCATGATTTTAAGTTGGGATATTCAACTCATATCCAATTTATCCAAGAACCTGCAAATGACACCAAACTTGTGCAGAATAGAGCATATGGTGTCTGTCCTTGTCTGTAAAATGGAGGTGCGGCCCACACTCCAAATCTCAGTGTGCAATCCTCCACCTTCAGTTGAGTAGGCTGACACATACCAAAGGGAAAGGTGGCTACTGGCCACCGTGCACAGCTCCACCACCACCCAGGCATGCTGGGTGGGAGCTGACGGTATTACAGACAAATCATGCTCGATTCCATATTGGGAGTCTGTGGAGATTAGAGAGGCACAGGGACCCATAAATCAACTTTTGCTGGCTGGTTTAGTAAGATTTTTAATTGGTTGCAGACACCTGCAGTCTCTTTCCAAAGTAAGTAGACAGCCCTGAAACTGAAAAAGAAAAAGTGTAGTTAGCAAAAAAGATGAAAGATCCCCTTTTCTTTTCTGTTCCACCCTAGATCATAGTAATTGGTATGAACAAGATGGAGAAGGGAGGAAGTAAATGTGTACAAGTAGATAGTGACAGAGTTAAAATTTGCTGCAGAGGAAAGCATGCTATTGAGTGGAGGCCCAGGCTGGGGAGGCTTGCACTGGTGGTGGCAAGAGCAACAGTTCTTGAGAGCTCCAGATACATTTAGTAGAAGTGCCAGGAGCAGGAACCAAGTTTTTTGCAATGGCAAACGATAGCATGTGTGGTAATTGCCCTCAGACTACTCACAGGCTGTTTATTTTATGGTTTGAACGGTGGTGTGTAGCAGCTGAGAAGCAAATATCTAGTATCTGTGTACGTGTGTATATATAAATATTCAAACTCGGTGTAGACCATTGGGGATCATTTTCCATTCTGTGCTGTTGTGGGAGGAGCTGGCAGAACTGCAGCTACGTTCAAGGCTAATCTGGCAGTGCACAGACCAGATGTTAGAGGAGTGCTTTGCTTGGGCAGTATGAATAGTTACAGCCTCATACAGCTTTCATAGATTCTGTAGGGAAGACAACAAGGTTAATTCAAAGACTGCTTTGTGTAAGTTCAGGAGAAGAAACTCCCCTAATTGTTTCTGCAGTGGCTAGGGTCACAGGAGTCTCTGGTCTCCCTGCAAAGTTGTGTACCACTTCAAGGGTGACATTTCAGCTCTTATTTAGGGAGAAGAAAAGCTCAGTTTTTAAGAGTTCAGTTTTGCATGCATATTGCATTATATTTGCCTTTTTTTTTTTTTTTTTTTTTTTTTTTTTTTTCTGTCTTGCTGCTGACCTTAATAGGAAAGCCTTCTTTGTAAAGCAAAGGTCAAAGAGCCAGCCTTTTGGAATTATATTCTTATAGGACTTTGTGTCTTTGGACATGATACTTAGTCCTTCTGTGTAATATGACAATTCATATGTAAAGCCAACTCAGAAATACAAAATATTCCCATTTTTCAGTGGAAATACTTCTCCTTGGGGTACAGCAATGTAGGCTGTGCATGAGAACTTCATACCAAGTGACTATTTTTTGTTTTGCATTGCACAGAAGTTAATGCTTGTGATCAGCTAGGAAGTTAAAACCAAAAGAGAGATTGAATACCTACTCTAGAATTTCTTCATTTCAGTTAGGCATATTATGGTCAGGCTTCATTAATGTAAACAACTGATTTCATCCTTTTCTTACTGTATTAAATTTTCCGTACACAGGAGAAATACAGTGATTCTAGACAACACGAACTCTAACTACACAATATATAGGAAAATATATTGAGTAAGGAAATGGAAAATACTTTCTGCAATCCTTTAAATACAGTGGGTTTATAATAACAAAAATAAAACACTTTCCAAAGGGAGAAGGAATTAATCACCAAAGTTTTCTATGAGTTAATTTCAAAAGAAAGAAATCTTTCTTTTAAAGGTGCAAGGAACAAATAAAATGTATTTTGTTCATTTTGAAAAATGCTCACGTACTTTTGTTTTCAGATTTTTCTTTGTAGGGATTTTCTTTCATTGAGTATTTAAATCTGTAAATAGAAACTGTTCAGTTTAGAAGTATGTATTTTACATCAGAAATTTGTTGTGCTGCTGCAACAGTGATCTCCCTTTCAGTATTATGTTGATTTATCATAAGTGCTTATGATAGATAATAGATATACCTTTTAGCCTAAAGACCTACATCATAAAATACAGTGCCACACTAAAGCAGATGCAGTACATACGTGCATGTAAGCTGATATTTATGTGTAAAGATGCATATGCTTTTTTCTTTCTCCCTCCCCAGATCAATTTTTTCCTCCCTTGTGCAACATAGAAAAGAATTTTCTCTCTTTAAATTACCTTGCGGGATACCTACAACCTAAAACAGCAGAGGGGTGCCTTATGTCTAACTTAGTCCAAGAAAGAGAAGTTCATATCATTGAACTAATCACTCCGAATTCCAATCCGTACAGGTAAAGTATCATCTAAATAGACTAATTCTGTTTGAAATCACAGCTAAGTATTTCACCTGTCTATTGAAAATCAACTCAAAGTAGCCATTTCATCCTTACAAGAAGAGCTTGGACCTTAGTACTTTGCCTTAAATAGAAATTATTTATTTGGTATGTAAAGATTTTGGATTCTGCTTCACAATCCCAGAACTGTTCTAGACAAAATTGCAAACCACAGTTCTTATGGACTATATCCTGCCCCCCTTTTTGCTCAGTCAGTGAAATTTTTCTATGGATAAAGGTATATGAATAAGGGCAGCATCTGACAGACAGGGTTAAAGATGGGACCACTGTATAAAAAGGTGAGAGAGAGGTTAAAAGTAATCTTGAAGTTTGTCACAGGAAGGGATGACTGGCAGCAAGGCCTGGGGCAGTAGGTCACATACAGTGGTCTAGAGGTTGCAAGTGATCTGCAGTCCATGGTAACTGTTCCACGCTTGGTCTGCAGAATCATAACAGTATTTTCTGTCAAGTTTCCAGTTGAGTGTAAGGGAGAGTTTGATAGTTGCAAGAAATGTTAAGGGTTGACAGTGATCCACTGACCAAAAACTTTATAGTTAGTGGTTAGGAAATAATACTGTACACATTATGAGGATTATCTCAGTTGTCAAAGGTACCTTTGAGAGGTAAGACATTTAAAACATTCTTTTTTTTTGATGGTCTCTCCCAGGTCTTAGTGGGAGCACATGAATGGGGTTTGCCTCATATAGTCATACCTGGAAAAACTCTTCATAAGTGCTTAGTTAGTAGAACAGAAATCTGCTGTGAAACTTAGATGATTTTTCCCTTTTGCAAGAATTACAAGTACAATTTCATCAGAGATAAGGTAGAATTAAAATATTTTTTACTGCAGATACTGGATATCCAGCATTGTCAAGCTGTGCTCCTCATGCAGTTACATTTGAGTGCATCCCATCCCTAATAAGGAAATCACACAGGGAGATAGAAGTGGGAGGAAGGGTCTTTTCAAGAAGGGTAATTATCTCATTGCAAGATTATGAACCTGGAGCCTGAGAATATTCTTGCCTAGCAACCTTGGGAAAGTAAGAAAGTGCTGAGATGTAGTGGAAATGGAGTAGGTAAGCCCTAATTATAGAATCATAGAATGGCTTAGGTTGGAAGGGACCCTAGAGATCATCTAGTCAGGTTGATCTACTAGAACAGGTTGCTCAAGGCCTCATCCAGCCTGTGCAACTTCTTCCTAAGATCTAGCCTAAACCTACTCTCCTTCAGTTTAAAACCATTTCCCCTTGTTCTGTTGTTGAACACTTTCGTGAAGAGTCCCTCACCAGCCTTCCTGTAGGTTCCCTTCGGGTATTGGAAGGCAGCTATAAAGTCCCCCCAGAGTCTTCTCTTCTCCAGGCTGAACAATCCCAGTGCCCTCAACCTATCCTCATCGCAGAGGTGCTCCAAGCCCTGGATCTAATGATCTGCCTCTGTGTAATGAGCTGCAGCCCCATCCTGAACAGAGCTGTTCTTTAGCATCAACATCATTGTAAGTCCCTTGCAGTGTTGTGCAATGACAGCCCAGTCTCCAAGCCCTCTGAGCTTTTGGCTTTTGGCTGATGGTACGATAGGAATTTGTTTTTCAGATGATAACACTACAAAATGTTTAAATGTTTTGTTATTGCAAATAAAAATGTAGCATGTTAAATTCCTCTTGCTTTGTTCTTAGTTTTATGTATTATCCACAGCTATCTTTATGAAGCTTATATCCACAAAGAAACATGCAGAAACTGAGCTAGGCATGAGTAAAACTGCAGGATGTGGAAAAGAGGTCCCAGGATACGCTACATCTCAGTGCAAAATATTAATTGAAACCTGTTACTTTAGGATGAGCACGTCCTTGTGACATATAGACCCATAAGATGATCTGGAAGTAAAGGTTTTTCTGTTGAATTAATGTTTTTCCACAATGAGATGTTATTGATGGTACAAACCCATTTGCTCTACTTATTTTACTGAGGTCTTGAAAATCTGGATAGTTTCCATCTATTTTCCAGCAAGCAGCAGGCTGGACATCTGTTTTCTTTTCTTTTTAAAGTAAGTGTATATCCAGAAGTATTGGAAACTGAATACATGGCTTAATTCCTCAACATACGCAAGATCCTAGGCAAAGTAATTTCCACAACTTAACTACCAAGGTAGAGACACTCCCTAATATAGTATTTGTGCATTTTTTTGGTGTTAACCTGCTTAATTTATCTTTTTGTGCTTTTTAAAGATATTTTATTTTGAGCTTTAATACTGTTATAGCCAGAGGAAACTGCAACAGCTATATTTAGATACCATTGCAGTGAAATAAGAAAACAACATTTACTTTATAAAGCAAACTGCTTGTTGTATAACTAATCTGCTCTAAATAATAGCCGAAATAAGTAACACTTCTTGTAAACAAGAGACAAAAATATTATTTATCCTAAAAGTATTTGTTTCAATTGTTATGCAAAATCATTTAAGCATATGTGGAATAACAATCTGTTTTGCACATGTTGTGTTGCCTGGGATAATCTCCAGCATTTTAATCAGCTGGCCAGACAGTGGAAACATGATGGATTGGAAGAAGGTTGATAGCTGAAAATTTCTGGCATTCTGGTCTAACTTTCTCTCTATTTTCCACATACAGTTCTTTCCAGGTGGATATAATCGTTGACATTAAACCATCTCAACCAGGTGCCAAACTTGTCAGAGACGTCGTACTTATCCTCAAGTGTAAAAAGTCTGTCAATTGGGTTATCAAGTCACATGATGTCCAGGGAAAGCTGGAAGTTATTGTAAGTTAAGGCACTTTTATTTTCTGAGAGTTACCATACTGCAGCAGTATAGAATCCGTTTAAATATGATACAGTGCTAGGCCATATTGATTTCTGAATGTTTTCTCTCTTTACTCTTTTTTTTAAATACATTGCATTTCAAGGAGTAAATACAGAAACTATGTATTTTTTTCCTCATTAACTCTTAATATCTGTGCTATTAAACTGACCAGCAAATCACCAAAGCCAGGTGGTTAGTGCAAGGATTTGTCTTTTTTACTTCCGTTGAAGAACCCAAAACACAGAGTTGGATGTTCAGCTCCCTTTTTGATGTTAGTTTGGTGAGTGGATCTAGAGGTTCATCTCAGAAGTTGGTAAGATACCTGTGAGTGTAGAATGGATAATCCTGGATACGCAGCACACACCCATGTCCCTTTAGAAGTGGAAAATTTTTTTACTGCTTCCGCTTATGGTTGTAGTATTCTCTAGCCCTCTTCCCTGCCAGCACTTCTGTCCCCAGCACGTGTTTGGTCAAATTGACCTCACCTCCCCTCAGACCACAAATAATAAGTTCTAAAAAAATTAAAACCAGGTTCTCTAAAGCTAAACTTCTGAAACTGTACTTGCATATAATTGGAGGTTCTGATTCAGAATGATTTTTGGTACAGCCTTTGTGGCTCAACACTATTTCTACTAAGAAAACATGTTTTCCCTTGCTCTGAAATAAATAAAATAGGACTGATCTTGCAGCCTGAAAATGTGTGGCCTGTTTCTGTCTTAAGTGATCAATTAGGAGCACATTTTACAGGTGAGCCGAATATTTGCTCAGGACCACCCAGTGGCCTCCTGACTAACAATTTTGCAGTATCTCAGATACATTTTCAAAATCCAGCTGTCTGTATTTATATGAATTTTACTTTGCTTAGTAGCTTTCTTCTTTTGATTTAAAAGCAAGGACAATTCTGATAGGATCCAAAGGCTGCTTGATCTAAATCTTCTAAGAGGACAGATTGGTAGGCAGGATTTCGTGCTATATTTTGAAAGCAAGGGAAATAAAAGGAAATAAATTATGGTGTTGCTCAGAAAATTGAATGGAAAAATTATCTAGAGGGAATGATCAAATTTCATCTTTATCTTATGGACAGGAAAGGATGTTCTGGTCCTTCTGTAGGTCCTAAATAATCAGCCCTTAAAGAGAAAGGTTAGTTGCCCAGGATTCCCACACTTGTTATCAGAAGGGCAAAAACCAGTGCTGACTTGAAAGTTTCATTCTGGGTTATTATATAAAATTCACCACTGTATATTTTGGCCTATAAGGATCTACTTTCACAGGATAGAGAACTGTGCATTAATTCACTTCATGCTTGGAGATAGCTGAAGTAACATATTTCATATCCGTGAAGCTATGTCTTCATGGATGATGAATTTTCAGGGAGAGGAATTCTAGAGGATTTTAAAATGTCTGAATACTGCACTTGAGTATTGAACAGCAAGGCTGCTGTTCCTTTTAAAGTTCTTCATTAGTGTTGGAAAGTATAAATAAAAAGTATAAGTGACTTTTTTTTCTGTAGCAAGTGGCAGAAGGTAACATTTTATTTAGATTAACAAAAAGACAAGTAATACTGTATATGGAAATGTCAGTATATAAAAGAGTGTTTATATTTATGTTATGATCTGTGAGTAACTGTTTGCTATACTGCTTCATTTATATAGACGCTTAATTTTCAGAATGTGTGTTGGCTCTTTCTTTAGAGGAGGGGTGTGGGAGGGAATGAAACAACCCCATGTCATTAAAAAGCCTATACATCTAGCACTTAGGATCTCTTCATATCTCTATTAAGCTGAAGGCCTTTCCAAGACCAAATTTAGACAATGCATTAAAACATTACTAAACAATTAGGTAATGTTTCACAATGTTCTTTTTATTACTTGAAGCAGTTCCATGCACTTCAATTTTCCTAACTTCTTGCCCTTAGTACGGATCAGAATTGTCTTGAGGGGATTGGCAAACTGAGGGGGAAAGGTTAGTGCTAAGCTGCCTCAAACCCGGGACTGTGAGTTATTAAGGACAAAAAAATGAAAAAGACTTTTTAGGTCATCTAGCTCATCTCCCAGCTTGCTGTGTTTCTTGAAAGTCTGAAAGAGAATGGATACAAAACCAAGTAAAATGGGAATAGTTTAGCTAAAGTTAGTTGCGCGTAATATACATGCAATGCTTTCCTCCCAGGCTGCATTCAGCTTGTGGTTGCAGCCTGTCCTTCCATTAACCCCCTCACAGGGCTTGTGTATTTCTGTGCTCGTGGACTATCTGCTGTTCCCATGGCTTCCTTCGGATTCCGTGCCCTGTTACAAAGCTGTGGGTTGCACAGTGGGCAAAGAAGTTAAATTACAGAAAGAAAATAAGCGTGTTGAGGGGTGAAGAGTGAGAGAGGTGAAATGCACATAACAAACCTGTGAGGATTTCAAAAGCTCATAGGAACTGTTCTTTACGTGAGAACAACTGCCCACCAGTTTCTGAAATGGTCTCTCTCTATTCTGAGTAGGTTAGTAGGTGGCTCTGGTTGCCTGGTTTCATACGCCTCACATGAAGTTGTTGGCAGGGCAGGCAAGTGGAAGAAGTTATGTCCGTTCCTGCAAGCCTTGTGCTCGGGTTTGTTTCATTGAGGCAATGCTGGACTGAACATTTGCCTGTGGAGTGGAGAGCTATAAACAAGCCCTGGAAATGGTCAGGTGCGGGCTCGGACAGTAAAATTCTGAGATAATATTTGTTCAGCTGTGTCCTCCAGAAAAGAGAAGAGGAAAGCAGAGAGGGAGATCCAGTAATGTTGGGATAGTGTAATAATTCTGACCAGTTAAAGCTGTGTGGTAATATGAAAACGTGTGATAAATCATGTCTAGATTTTTATCTGTTGAAGATTGAAAGATTATTTGATCCAAAACAGTGATATGGGACTAAAAGTAGGATACCTGTTGTTTCCTTTTTTTCTTGTCTTCAGCAGCCTTTACTGGTCACTGATAACCCTACTGGTAACAGTATCCTCAAACCAGACAATCTGCACCTAAAAAGTCCCTTTGACTTCAGTTGGGAAGCTGTGAGATGCAGAACTGGGTCATTAGGAAGAAACTGAGGGAGAAAGCTAAAGGTCAACTATGCCATTCCATCAGGACTCTCTATGAGCTTTATTCACTTTGTTCAAAAGCTCCATTTCTGAGGTCAGGTAGGGAAGGTCAGCAGAGCTCTGTGACACTGGGTAGCAGGTCCATATGACCACTGGGCAAAAGCAATCTGGGCAAAAGAGATGAATGCAGTCAATATTTTGATGTTTTAGAATGAAGAAGAATTAAGATTTGTTCACATTGAGGGAAACCAGTGGGGATTTTAAAAAAAAAAAAAAAAAGCAGCCTCTATGATAGAGTAAGTGATCAGGCATGGAAATGAAAGTGTTTGTTGTAGAGCGTTCAATGGTGTCTCCGTTTAGGGCTCAGGGCAACCCCCACGGAGCAGAATTAGTTTCACCCCTCTTCCCCCTCCCCTCTGCCTTCCCAGGGGAGGAAGAAAGGCCTCACACAAAGTTGGAAAATTAAGATCACAACTTTTAACAGGGAGTAACAAAAGGGATATCAGAGGAAGGGAAATATACAGAGGTAACAAGGGAAGGTATATATACAAATATATACAACACCGATCCTCGGATGCCACTGGATTTCTCCCGAGCCACGTGGAGTTGTAGCAGCCACAAGAGACGTGCGGAGCCAGCAGCAATCCCAGTGAGGAGGGGGCAAGCGGAACTTCCTGTGTCCTTTTATAGAGAGTGGCAGGAAGGGGAGTGGAATAGCCGCTCCACCTGTCCCTCCCCTTCCCCAAACCTTAAACCACAACAATGGTATCACCTGCATATAGAGAGTGCAGACACTGTTGAAAAGCTGGTCATCGTGCCTTTCCTGCTGTGTGTATGTTCAGCTTGTTCTGTAGTCACTGATGTGATTGTTATAGTGATAATAATAATGTTGTGAATGTGAAAATAAATATATATATATGTAGCTTTGTGTGAATACATGTTTGAGCTACCAAGCACTTAAAAGCAAGCTAAAGTGCTATACCAGTGAATATTTTATAACTGCCCCTCTAACAGCTAGAGATGCCTGTTATATTCCTTTGACTTGCCCATTTGGACAAGAAAACTTGAAATTTTGCAAAATATTTACAGCAAAAAAACCTCCCAAGCTAGCTGATTGTGTGACTCATCTTTGTTCCATGGCCGACTCTGATGGGCTGTCATTTGTAATTATTTAATAATAATACTGGGAGGTCAGCAAGTACATTTATGAGTATCAATGTATTTTTGTAAAATGTATATTGTTGATTAAATTTTAAATTTTATTTATATGCAGAAAGCGTATTTTGTCTTTTAAATTGTTTGGTCTTGCATAGATGTGCATGCTCTCACTTATTGCTCTATTAAGCATTTAATTTAGTCCTGTTTGACATACTCAACAATTTTGCAGGAGGCACACAACATTTCTAGTATGAAGCTCATTCAGAGAGGCACAGACTATCCTCGGTGCCAGCTGACGTTAAAGCATTAGCTGGTGTCAGCTCTACTTCGTGAGCATGCTACATTTTGCCTTTTTCAGTAATGCTCGTCTGAACAAAGATTTTCCCATATGTAGCTTAAGTAATGCTGTAATCAAAGAAATGAAGGGGACATTTGAAAAGTCAGTTGTCATTTTGAGTTCACCTCACCTCCCAAGTCATTTCAACTCAGTTTTGAAGAAACAGCATCATACAAATGAGTATGACATCTTTCTGACTATCTTGAATATTGTACTCCAGGCAGAGGCTGGGAGGAAGGGAGGTCTTTTCTCCATGCGTACAGCAGTTCTGTGCCTAAGGTGGCAGGTTTTGGTTTGTTTGCCAGGTGTTATTTAATATAGTAAAATAGAGTAAAAAAACCCTCTACAGTCAGTGTGGCTATTCCACTTTAAGTGTCCTTAGATGACAAATAATGAACCAAGTTTTTCTTTATTTGCAGACATCAAATAGTATTGGTTTTGGAAAGGAAACAGAAAGATCCATGATTATGAGTAAATCCATAATACCTGATATTCCTTCGTCGCATGAGAGTTTGATAAAGTGGGCTTATGAACATAACTATAGTCCAGTTACTTCCTACACAAAAGCTCCTGTTGCTAACAGATTTCATCTACAACTTGAAGATACAGGTAAGCTTGAAGATGTACTTTTAGCAGATAAGAGAAATATATTTCCAGGAATACAATTTTTTGAATGATGCTTTTGCAGTTTTGAGGTTGCACAATTTCACTGCTTATTATCGAGAATGCTGGTATTATCTATGAATACTGGTTAAGAAAAACCTCTGTGGCTTTTTGATTAGAAAAGTCCAGGCAAATTGTGTTATTTCCTGAAATGTTGGTGGAATTAAATGGTTACAGTTTATCCATAGGGGATAGCTGCCCATGCTCAGTACTCACTGTAATGAACTTCAGCAACTGGATATCTTGTTAGTTAATAAATCCAGCTTTGATTTTTTTTTTAATATGTTTCCAAAAGTGTGAGCATAGTGTTTCCTTGAGACAATTAAATATACTTTTAAATTGCTTAAGACAAAACTGGCTTACCAAAAAAGTCTGAGCAAATGGAATAATACAACCATTAAAAAATTAGTTACTTGACTGAAGTCATTGCTGATGTAAAATTATCCAGGTCCACTGAAACTAGTGGATTTGCATCTGCTTTTTTACTAATTCTGAATTTCAACCACTAAAAATACTGTTTAGCTGTTCTGATCAAGCTTATGTTCACCTTCATGTTATCAATTGCACTCTCATGGGTTACATCTGCTTGGGCCAGATGTTGAGATTTTTGTCCTGAGCAGCCACGTGCATAAGCCAGGAGATAGCCAGTATAAAGTTAGCTCTCATTTAACTGCACTCTGCTTATGTAAGTAGTTCCACAACAGTGGGGTGACTAAATTTGTGATGGGGCAGGTAATGAAAGAATTTCACCCAATGATTTGCACTTAGGTTATTTCAGCAACACTACAATAATGTATTCACTGAATGTGATGCTTATTTTACCTCTCTTCTTGCCTTTTGCATGTAATCGGCCCACTCCTCAAAGTTTATTTTCAGCTCTTAGCAAGGCAGATTTCTAGCAGAAACTAAATACACCAAGATTAGATGTATCAGTAACAACTAAAACCTTAGTGAAGGAATTGTGGCCAGTTACCTGAGAAGTACAAATATGCTGCTTTGAATGTCATTCAGGAGCTTCCTCTTTTTTTTTTTTTTTAGAAGAGATGAACGATGAAGAAGACCATTCCCTTCCTCCAGAGCTGACAGAATTGCTGGGCGCTAATCCACTGCCTGCCCCAAAGAATCCTGCCTTAAGTGATGGCCTGACTTTTCCTTTTCACATTAACAGAGGAAGACATGACACAGTGGGAGAAGGAATCTTCTCATCCAGAGATTCAGTGGATACATTAATAAATCATGACTTTGAACATTCTCTCTCAAAACATAAAGAACCTGAAGAGGTTCAGGGCAGTGCTGATGTGGCTCTGTCAATAAAGTGTGATAACAAAATCATGACAGTAGCTGTAGAAAAAGACTCTCTGCAGGTTGGTATGATTTCGTATTTGCAAGTTTGGGCAGACTTTTTTGGACAGACCATTTTACTTGTATTTTGATTGAAAAAAATAAACATTCTAAGATCTACAGCCATCACCACCCAACCCCCCCAAAAATAGTTTGATGAGGAAGCTATACTGTGGATATTCTTTGCCATGACTCAGAGTCATGTTTCCTCTTCCCAACAGTCTATAGTTTGTAAAGGGATTTCTGATTAAAGCTTTGCAGCTTTGGTTCTGTCAAAAAATTACTGTACTCAACTATCAGTCTGAGTTTTTAATCTCCAACATAAAAAGAAGCTGCTTTTGATAGCTGTGTGAGACCAGAATAGATCTGTCTTTACCATCTACCAGCTGACAGGTTGCTTGTGTCCATTTGCATTGTGGAAAAGAGCCTGAGGACGACAGCATTTTTAGCCCATTTCAGACCAGGCAGAGTCAGCATTATTAATCAGCAGATTAATAATGAACCTGTTGTTTTCTTTGTTCTATGTTACATTTATTCCCTGTCTGTCATGTATAACAGCATTTTGAGAGTGACCTTCCCTGGATGTCTGTACAATGAACTTCATTTCCTCCCCTCAGCAGTCATGAACCGTATTCTGAGCTGCACTTTAAACAACACAATTGTGTTTCACCACTTACAAAGTGCCTTTGTTTCAGGCCAGCGGCTACTCAAGGACAGAGCTCTCGCTGCTGGATCACTCTTGCAAAGCCAGGATGAATGGTACCCATTTCATTTTGGAGTCTTCACTGAACAAATGCGGGACTCGGACAGCATATATCTTGAACAAGATTGTTTATTTTAACTCTGTGAGTATTTTACAAAGAGGAGCTGCCTTCTGCACTGAACATCATAGTGTACAAGAAAGGCATTGTAGTTAGCTTTAGTCTTAGCAAAAAGGAGGCATCCTGGTCTTTTTCTGTCTAGCTCAAACTTAGTTGCAGCTACGGTCCCTGTATTGAAGGAGGTACGAAGACTGCACATTCAGTGTGCCTCTGTAGTCAGGTAGTATCCCAAAGGAAAAAGGAGGAGCTGGAGTTAAATACTTTTACAAAACTACATGACTGCACTTTGAGCACTGTTTGTACCAGTCTCAGAGAAGCTGCAACAGCTTTTTTCTTGCAGCTTTGATGTTAGCCATACATAAACAGTACTACATAGCTGTAAGGAGCAATAGGAATGAAGTTTTGTGATTGCACAAAGCAATACCGTTTATTTCATATGCTGAATTAAGTGAATTTTTTTCTTCCAAAATCATGTGTGAAAAATTTTATTTCAAAATGTGAGGAAAAGACATTATCTGTGCATGCTTCTCTCTTATAATTCAGATTTGTATTTGCTATCAGTTGATGTATGAGATGAGGAAACTCTTTGAGTGATGTGAGTGGTGATGCTAAGGAGCCCAGTTAGATTCTAAGTGACTGCTTTCAGACTGGCTCACTTTATGATCTTGACTACAGTGCAGCTAATCTGGGTTGGAAAGTAATGACATGTTTCTTTTCCTGAGCTTTCCTGTACATAGAAGTAGCCTTAGCAAATGATGGAAAGTCTGTGGTCCAACCCAAACACAGCTATGGCAATCTGATCTGACCTTGCCTGGTTAAAACCATTCAATACTGGCAAGTCTGTAGCACCTAACTGTAGAAGCAATCTCAAACCGAGACTGTGGATAGAAACATCTCCAAACTACAGAATAGCATGTGTCTGGAGCTAAATCCTGTCATTGTCTCTATATTTTATTATGGCCTAAACTAAAATGGATACTTGCCTCCTCTCCTTTCTCCTTCGTATCTTTTAATCATCTTGGATACTCACTTAAATTCTGAGTCATGTATGGTATCTTTAAGAATTTGGGAGGCTTTCTCCTAAAAAATAAACACCATGCAGTGGACTTTCAAGAAGTGCATATGTCAATTCTTAGCAGTTGCTCTATGTTCAAGAAAACAAAGATGAAGTTCTGGAAGGGAGGAAGCTAGCCGAGGAGCCTCAGGGCATACAGAAGTGGAGTGCAGAACATTGGAATACAAAATCAGGATTTTACAGTGAAGAAAAGGAGAAGTGTGCAACGGAGGAAAAAAGAGAGGGAGAAATTGAGAGAAAAACAAAGGAAGGAAAAATGAAGAAGGAACATCATGCAAAGTACAAAAGAGAAAAATCCTTTAATGACCCTAACACTTCCAGTGATTTTCCATGGGTGCATTAAGGAAACTGGAAGTTGAAAAAAAAGCCATTTCTTTTTTCAAAGTTGGTTATAGAAATGCCAGAAATAGAATGGAAATGCTAGGCTGCTCATTCAGACACCAGCACCCAGACTGGTGTCTTTGCTGGCTCTGGATTCTGAAAAAAAACTAAGGGGCATTCTCTAAATATAACCTACATGTCTTACATGCACAGCACAAGGCTGTTTAAGACATGCTTTCACCATCTGCTTAA
>VYZX01013257.1:71553-132678 GCA_013401335.1 Brachypteracias leptosomus | reverse complement strand
ATACATGCTTTTCTGTTGAAATTATTTACCAATATCATTGTTCAGATTTTTGCTAAGTGTGGATACTTCGAGTTATTATTTCTACAGCAAAAGGAGGCAGGTCATAGAAAGGAGAGGTCAAGTGAGCAGCTAGCAAATGCCTCTGTCCTACAAAGGTATAGAAAATCATGATAATTCCTAAAGGCTGGCTGCTGATGTTTTTAAATTAGATGCTTTTCCTGGACCTCAAGGATTCCCACTGCTTCTCTGTTGCTCTGAGCATACCACATTAAAATACATGTAAGAACTGGAGGACTGGGGAGAATTGATAATGGGCCACACAGCCTGTTATTAATTAGCAGACTTTACATTCTCTGTAGAGAGACCAATGATAGAATGAGTATAGAAAATTCCTTCTCCCCTCAGCTCAGAAGGCATTTTCTTGGCACTTTAGATATGCTAGTGGAGTGTTTGGATGACCTGATAGTGCCTTTACCCATGTTTGTACCGTTCAGTGCTCGTTGATTTCAGTCCACCCCTCCTCACAAATCTTACGTTCAGTTACGTTTTTGCTGTTATGTGCACTTAATGACTTTCCAGTTCATTTGTGCATGTACACACACACACGCAACCCTCAACATTCTCACCTATTTCCTTCTGCTGTTCCACCTGTTTCCTACCACCCCTGCAACAAGTGATCTGGAAGAGATACTCGTGTGCTAGAACAAATGACAATAATGCAGTTTAAGAATGAAAAGCTTTTTTGGATATTGGAGGCACATGTTGTCTCAGAGTCTAACAATCTTATATTGCTGGCACTTTGGTGCTGCCATTTGGGTTTTAGAAGTTAGAAACCTAGTCTTGGTTTAAAAATACTTAAATAAATAAATATATTTATCTCCAGTATTTCTGTGCCATTATACTTACATAGCAATTAAAACTTTTTTTTTAGTTGCTAAAGATACAAAACCGAGTATTGGGACACAGTCTTATCAAATCCTCTTCCAGCTGTTGCACTGGACACAGTCAGATATGCCAGAATTTAAATGAGATCCCTAGGTTACTGGGCAATCCAGAAGCAAACTGCAGCTAACCAAAGAGGTCCTTGGGTCTGAAGCCAGACTCTCTGGCTCTTCTGCTTGAGATGGCATTCTTGGAGAAAGATAAGAGGACCCATATAAGCAAAACAAGGGAAAATTCTTCACTTTTAAACATATGTTTAATTGTCTCTTTCTGTTACATGATGATGATGATGATGATGGTTGATATTCTTGCCGAGAATAATAGCAAACAAAGCAAAAAGAACCCAACTTCCAAGACAGAATACCAAGTAGGACTCAGGAAAATGTGCGAATCAACACATATTCTTGCCATTTGGACAAAGCAGTGTGCATCATGCCATAATACTGGCTTTTCTGTAGAGTGTGTGTGTGATTTAGCATGCTGGTATCTCATGTTTTGATTAGTGAGGAGTCAGATGAATATAATCACCTTAAAACAGCCCTTGCAATCTCTGCTCTTTAAGATCTCCACATTGGGATAACCAGACTTACTACAGGTCAGGTCTGATGATGTCTGGATGGGAAAGGTTGCAGTGTACTTGGCAGCGAGATATATGATGCATGAACTGTACTGTAGATATGTTCCCCTGAGGAATGATCAATATATGAATACAATTTTTCTAAGCTGAATATTATTGTATTTGGACCAGTTTTCATGAAGTTCCTGATTTGTAGAAATCACAATTACTGTATTTCTGTCAGATTGGATCCTGAAGGTTGCTTGCATAGTTTGTAGGCTGTGTCTAGAACTCTGTCTGATTAATGTTTTGCTTTTTGTTTTGGTTTGGTTTTTTTATTAGATTCTTCCTTTCCAAAGCCAAATGTGAGACAGCCACGTAAGTGACTCTTAAACCAATCTTTTAAGCCTTAAACTTTTTGTCTAGAAAGTATTAGATCAATGAAGAAAATTATCTTCAAGCTTTCTGATATGTATGTGTGTATTAAATTCTGGGACAGAGCAGAATTCTGACTATTGCTGATTGAGAGACTCCCATCAGTGTTTAGAGGGAAGGGCTGTCTCCTTTTGTGTATGTGAAAATCAAATCTGGGAAAACACCATTGAGAGTCTCAGCCTTTGCAAGTTCATTTGTTCATATGTGTTATTTTGCCCTTTCTGCTGAGGCCATTGCTTCCCAATACCACAGTTTTAACAGCAATGCCATCTTAAAGAGCTCCTGTGTCCTACTCCAAGCCTTACTCCTATCCTGCGTTACATCTGGCCACGTCCCCAGTTACGCTGACACCAGCGCTTGCAGGTCATGCTGTAGATGAGATCATTGACTTGATATGAATTAATTTGTTTCTTCTGTTGTCTTGGAGCAATGAATAACCAGGGTTAATTACTGACCCAGGAAGGGAAGGAAAGGAGAGAAGCAGCACTAGAAGACAATAATAAACAGGAAGGTGAAGATGATTTGTAGCCAAACCCAAGAATGAATGGAGAAAGGGAGAAGATTAGAAGAGGAAGTGCAAAGAAGGGGTTTTTTCCTCTGCTCCTGTCCCTATGTCTTTGGGACTAAATTTGTTCAAAATAGCAAGGGGAATGACAAATTATGGTTCTGACACTTCAGCTTCCATATGACTTTCTCTTCTCCACTAGTGAAGTTTCCTCCTAAGAGGAGAGGACAGCGGCAGGTACCTTGTGGAAAAAACAGTTGAGTTTAGGAGAGTCTTTTCTGTTTGCATTTAAAATAGCCAGATGTGGCCAAAGGAATCAGAAATACTCACAGGAGAAATGGGAGAAAAACCTTATAAGCCACTATCTGTCAGGTGTTGCATATGCAAACTTGATCGCAGACGCCCAGGAATGAGTCCTGAAGGCCCTTGCCAGAACAAACTGCTGGAGAAGACATTTGTCCAAAGGGGAATGACCCTGAGGATTTCAGGAGCTGTAGGGCTGGAGGATGTCCATCGGGACATCTGCTGGATACAGAAACGTGTAAAGTGAGAGTGTTGGTTGTGTTTTGAGAACTGAAATTCCACTGAAGGATACTACAGAGAAGATCCAGTCAGCTCATTTCCTGGCCAGCTTAGTCAGTAAAATCTTATTTGCTGGCCTAAGGCATTTTGTGCACTGAGAGACATTAAAAATAATGAAACTAGAAATCAATTTTGTAAGAAGAAATTTACCCAAATTATTGCTGGGAGTGATTTTTTTTTTTTAAGTATTTCTAATCACCAAAAACAAAACACAAAAGCTCAAAGTTTCTCTGTTTGGATGGTTAACATTGAGGGGCAATACATCCAGAAACCAAATGCTGTTGCCCTTGAAATAGTACTGCAAAAGGGCCTCTCCCCTAGAAAGTGATTTGTGTGTGTGTGGTTCTATTTTTGTGTTCTGGAATTAATTTCAGTTATTGCAAACACTGCCAAATGTGAAAAACAATTGTTTCTATTTATGTTTTCGCTGACTTTTTGCTGGCATCTCTTCCTTCTTAACAGCAGTTCCGTTCTCCACCTAGATTTCAAACTGAACTTGCAGGAGTTGTGGGGGAAAGTTTGCTTGAATGTTAGAGCATTTAAACAAAAGCATCTTTTGCCAAAAATCTCAGCCTTTAAAAAAAAAAAAAAAAAAGATAAATGGGTATTTAATTGAAAGCAACTAATTAGCAGACAACTGAAAATGCTTAATTTTTGCAACGTTTTCCAGATTTTGGTGTGCTGACCTGGGGTTTTGCTTTGTGATGTGGAACAGTTGGTTGGACTGAAGCCTGTCTCTGAAAGGATCACTTTTATTTCCTTCATGCGAATCTGCTAGTCTGTTCCTTAAAATAGTGCTTAATCAGTTATGATTTTTTAAAAATATAGTATTTGCCAATGAAAATAAAAATTCGTTGTTATGTGTGTTTACCTTTGTAGCTGTGTTCTACGGCCTGGACACACTGACTGTTGTGGGCATTGCCTTTGCAGCATTTGTAATTGGAGCCCTGCTAACAGGAGCACTCTGGTTCATCTACTCTCACACAGGTATGGTGTCTCTTACACACCTCAGTGCAGATTATGCCACAAGTAATGCAATGCGGTCTGAAAAACTGCAAGGTGGGAGGAAAGGGGAGGGGGCCAACAACATCTCTCCTGGACTTTTTGCTCTCTGTTTTTACTAGGGTGTTTTCCAGCAACTCCTCCCATGAGCTTGGTGTGTATCAGCAGATTGATACCCGCCCTTCCCTAAAGGGAGGTGTTACGCATTATCAACATGATTCAAAATTTGCTAAAATAATTTTAAACGTGAATCTTGAAAACTCACCTGGGACATGAGTAAAACTGAGTATTTCTGGCTTGTGTATTATCCTTTGTAGCATCTCTGTATTTGAAATTTGGTTAACATTTTACTTAATGGATCCCTTTTGGTTCCCATATTCCTCCTTTAAAATTTTATTGCAGTTACTAAATTAGGCAGAGGGTGAATGGGAATGTGGTGTGATCAGTACAAGGAGTGGGCCACATGGCTAAGAGAATGCTTTATTTACATAGACATATTCTGAATATAACTAGACTTGGAAATGTTTCTTGGGACTTGATTACATAGAATTTTTGCCCCAATTATCTATTCCTCCATTCTTCAACTGTTACGTTAAATTGGTAGAAGTTGTGTGTAATCTCACTTAATTGTGTCCAACCAAATAACCAGGAATGTGCCGGAATTGGTGCAGTCTTTTGCACAGATAATGTTTCAATATCTCCTCAGAACTTTTTCCGTACTAAACTAAGTTAGCAGAAATACAATATTGTATTGGAAAAAGACGGAGTTTGGGGAGCTTTCTGTTGCCTGTAATCTGCAAGGTGGTACAGACAAAGACTGGGCACTGGTAGGGCTTTGATTTGCAGCATCTGACCTTGGCTGCTTGTGGATTACGGGGTATCTCAGGGTCCCTACAGCGTGCTGGCCTCCTGATTACCTCCATTTTTGAGACCCTCACAAGACCCTACAAAGATCTCTGGGAGGTGGGGAGAATGTGTCAATTAGTCCAAACCTGCATAGCTCTGGAGCACTGGAATTCTCTGGTAGCCCACTGCAGGGTTTTTTCAGCATCTAAAGCCTCATGGAAGCTATTTAGGAGTGAGAATCTAGCCCGCTTGGGTCAGAGCTTCTCTAAATATTTTGACCGAGGAGCTTATGTTAATTTGGAAAAAAAAGCAGTGTTTTTTTGTCCAGTTGGCAGTACAACTTTGTATAAGCAGTTTAATACTTCTCAATGCATCAGCTGTGTATGAAGCTTGTTTGGAATTGAGGCAAATGTGGAAAATTTAAAGGTTGTGATAATATGTATAAATAGTATAATTCTGCTTTTATATACTATTGCAACATTGTGCAAGAAAAGTGCAATTTCAGTGAGTAAATCTGTAAGTTAAGAAGGTAATTTCCTAATAGCTAGCCTTTATTAACAAAAAACCCCCCAGATTGTTAAATTAATATCATTGGTCCTGCCTCTGCAGAAGTTCAGTCTCTGTTCATATACAGAACCATCTATAGACACATGTTGTGTGTCAATAATCAAGGAACACTGGAAAGCCAACATGATAAATCCTTCAGCAACAACAGGACTTGGACCAATCCCATTAAAAGAATTACATTAGCAAAGCACATCAGTCATAGTGACCACGTACAAGTAGTGGAGGGGACAGCTGCCCTGGCTTTGTGTTTGAGAGATGAAAAAGGCCAGACAAAAGTAATAAATGAAAAGAAGAAAGGGAATGTTGTAACTCATCAGATCAGAGAATCACAGAAATTATAAAAAGTATCTAGGAAGTTACCTGGGTCAGATTTTAAAAAAGGATTGTGAAAGTGAACCTATGGTCCTGTGCACATAATTTTTCTCTGCATAATATCTTGTATCTACAAAGCACAACTTGCAGCGAAGTGAACTGAAGGCTCTGGCAGGGACAGTTTCTTAGAGGATGACTGCTGTGGCAGACAAGATAATCCAGCTGCAGTGGAGACATTTTAGAGCTGGCTGCAGACTTTTATAGTAAGGAGGAAAAAAAAACCCCACATAATCTAAATTTTGTCTACAGAGTGGCTGTCTTTTGCCATTAGAGAATGCATGCATTGGTAAATTGTGTTCTGAAATCTCATCTTTTGTTGCAAGTAGCACTGGGCTTCTAATACATGATATTGACCAAAGGTTGCAAAGTACAAGTTCATTCTAAACATGTTTTTTTGTGATCCTAGAGTGTGGAGAATGGCAACTTGGGATATGTGAAGAAAAGTATTTTTGTTGCTGTGGTGCTATGTGCAATGCAGCAAAAGGCCACGATTTTGTCAGTAGTAAGGTTTGCTGATACACTTTTATCAGTATGTCTCTATTGGCAGACTCATTCTAGTATGGAAAAAGCTTTACATGAATGCATTCTTTTGTTCGACTTGATAAGCCATTAACTTCAAAACCTCAAACAATTGCTAGCAGAGAAGAACTAAGTAGAATTTCATCTCAAAATACTGAACAAGGATTGTTGTGTTGAGTTTTGTCACATAGGGCTTTTGCTGATTTCAGTCATGAAAAGCATTGAATTTGTGCTCTAGCATACTCTAGATTCTCTGACACAGTTCAACGTGGAGTACAGATGTCCTAAGATACGCAGGTAGTAGGGAAAATGACGCAAAGCTTAGGATTATAGCAATAGAGGAAGAACTTTAGCTGGCTCTTCTGCAAAAGGCCTCTGTACTTCTGATCCTTTCTCCAGTCAGTTACAGGACATGAAAGGTGGCTGAAAGCTTTCCACAGCGGTGTTGGTCCTACCTGGAGAGGACCCAAGACCAAAGGGAAAGTAACAGAGATCTGGCAAAATTAGCCCAATTTATGTCAGTGTTCTATGAAGAAGCAAAAATTTTGCAGTGTGCGTGGATGCAGAAACCCTTCAAAAATTAGCCATATAAATATCTATCTGTGTAATATCTGTCTTAATAGGCATAATTGACTATGTTAGGAAGGAACATGCACAAGTCTGATTAGTTAATGTGTCTGCTAAAACAAGTAAACTGTGTTACAGAGAACATCAGTTGCTTCATTCTCTTAGAAAGTGTGCTTTCCTTCCCCGGGCAGTCTTGCAAGTTAAGAGGATAAAATGTTCCAAAATCTGAGAAGTTAAAAGCGCTTCTCCTCCCCCACTTCTCCCGTTTTTATGGGATCTGATTTAAAATAAACTGACATAGCAACCAATTATATTTGGCAAATGGAGATAGAAAAGCAAACATTCAGACTTCCTGGACAGGGAGTACAACTGGCAGCTTTCCTAAGTGTGAATAATAAAGTGCATGTTTTCGCATTCAGATGGGTAAAAGCTTGTTTACTGTCAATAGATGAGACGTCCATTTTGAGCAGTTCTGTGCCAGTAACATGAGGTACATGAAGCTGTTTACATGAAAAAGACAGATGGAGAATGCCTCTTCAGTGATAGTTTACATTTCTTTACATCCTTTTAATGAATATTCTTTTAAAAAACATCACTAAAGATTAGCTAGGTGTTGAGGAAATAAAATGCAGGAAAAATCAGCCAGTCCAGATGTACTTGCTAGCTGCATTCATAACGTCACTGTAGTTTGGATTTTTTTTTTCCGTGAGGATGTTGAGAATCTGTTGTTGTTCAACAAGTGTTTGTGGTGTATCGGAGCTGCTGATCGTGCTCTAGAAATGAGGTGCTGCAGAGGCAATTGAATTACAGTGGATGGAAGGGGGCTCCCATCCCAAACTGAAGGGAAGGTGCCTCCTGAGACGCTTTCCAGAGGAGCCGGGAGGAGCAGAGCAAGCTGCTGAGCTCGCCTGCAGACTCCGGCGCTGCGCTTGTCACTTTTCCATAAAATAAAAACAACATGTGTTTAGCTTATAAATGAATTTATGTTTAAATGCGTACAGATTGTATTGACATGCCGAGGCTGACGCAAAGCTGTGTGCAATCATGTGGCTTGTGAAAAGGGTGACAGCAGAGCTGCAAGGCAAGGCAGCAGGAGGGCCGGGGGCCCTGCCGGGGGAGCACGGCCATGGCTGCAGCCTCGCCTCTGTGCCTGGGGCTCGCTGCCTGCTCTTCTCCGGTGTTTGTGCTCACTTGTTTTGTTTAAATGAAAGGGAGTTTGCTTATCGCTGCCTTTATAAATATATCCTGTAGTACAAAAGGAAGGAAGACTTACTTGTACACAAACAGCTGGAGGAGAAGGGAGCAAGTCAGGAAGGGAAGACATCCAAACAAGGCTTGTTAAAGCTTCTGTGGCATGATGACACAGACATTGGTTTGATACAGTTTATTCTGATGGTTACAAAGCCATTTCCAATGCAAGTTAGAGCTGAAACTCTCTTTATTTGCAGATAAGTGGTGGTAGGTTATGACGTGCTATGTGTGAGCAGAAATCCGCTACTCACGGATGAGCTATGTAGTTATTTCTTGCACTGGGAAAAACAGAATAAAAATCTACTCATAAGAGTAAATGCTGGACTGAGTGCTGAATTCAAGGGCAAGATCCTCACCCTCTTTTAAAATATTTCATTGGCCTCCTGGGCGATGTGGTTTAGTTTGTTGTTTTTCTGTCCAGTCCCTTCTTTCCTCCCCATTCCTAAACCAGTGGGGTGCAAGGCAAGAGCCGTGCATTGTGGGGCCTCACATGCACCTACAGCTGTGGCTGTGGCACAGACTAGCAGCAAACCTGCTGGTTTCCATTACAAAGAGCACTCAGATCTCCCTTGTTTCTAGCAGACCTCTGAATACTGAGCAGCCTTCAGAAGGACATTTTCTGACCTGAAACACAAAGCGTTAAAAGCACACTTCCTCCACAGCCACATTCCGGAGGAGCTCGGGTCTCTGGCAGCTGGGCAGCAGCACATAGGGCATGGGGATGTGCCAGAGCAGTTCCTGCTGGAGGAAGCTGGCTCATCCCTGCTCTGTAACCCTCTGGATGCAGGCCTTGCCTCCAGCCTTCAACCTGTCACTGGGGAACGAAAGCTCTACCAAATCCCGAGTGGGGAAGAAAAATTGTACTCTGAAGACCTGGCCCATGGCATCAGGTTTCGGATAACCTAGGGCAATCCGAAAGCAGGAAATCTGTATCACTATAAACTCGGGAGGCAGAAGATATACCAGACTTTAATTTTTCCCAGTCATTCCTGCCCATGATGCAGCAAAACATTTCCATCTTGCTTCGGCACTGGGAAAGCATCTGTGCTGGTGCTGGCTGCCATGGTTGGTCTGCAGCTCAAGCAACAGCAGTCTGTGTCACTGTGCTGAGATCACAGGTTCACATCCTGAAATGAGCTCAAAGGAGGGGTCAGCTACAGTGCACATTATATAAGTTTAGTCTTACCATCTGTTTTGAAGAGACTAATTCGTAATATTACTAAAGTTGTAAATTTGAGCACTGTAACTTAAAAAATGCCACGGTTAGTTTCCTACATGGCCTCATCACGATCTTTTAGGCATTCACATAACGCCACAATTTTTATTTCCATGCTAGCTGAGAGCTGGATTTTTTCCATAGGATCCTGTGTTTTCTATGACATGTTTTCTGTGATGACTAAAAATTTTCAATTTCCCTTCTCCTCACTCCTCTTTTTCCCTCCTCTTTCCTTCAGGGGAAACAGCAGGACGACAGCAGGTCCCCACGTCCCCCCCGGCCTCAGAGAACAGCAGTGCCGCGCACAGCATCGGCAGCACCCAGAGCACCCCCTGCTCCAGCAGCAGCACAACCTAACCCCGGCAGGACCGCCATGGAGGAGCAACATCGCAGTGCAGAGGTTCAAAGGACTGTGTGCGGACATCAGCTTTTTAAAGTTAAAAGGATTGGTCTGGTTGCTTTTGGAAAAAATGAGGAGGAATTTTTCTACAGAAAAAAAAAAAAGAGAAAAAAAAAAAAGACTGATTTTCTTTTGGGAAAGCCACTTTGTGTGTGAGTGTGTACATGTGCACACAATGCATGGGTAAACACAGCCTGTTGGATCTTCTATAGCATGTTATACTACATGTGACAAAGCTACTAATTTTACAGTACTGCAACCTGTTCTATGGGTCCCTGGGCCCTCAATGTGAAATCTGTGCCAGTTTGGAAAAATGCTGCTTTGTCTATATGACTTTTTCTTTCCCTTTCTCATTGACACAAGGTATTCATTAAGGGAATTCAACAAGATAAGCAGGACAAAAGTCATCTTAGGTCAAAGGATTTCTGTCTAAGCAAGAAAGCCTCAAGGTCAGATCTCTTTGGTTAATAACATTTTATTACTTCAGCTATGTTTAGCCACTTTTGAGTAACCTTTGTTTTGTTAAGCTTACAGCTACAGCATCTCATTTGCTTTCCTGTTGTGTTTGCAGCTTCAGGTTTGTTCCAGGTATTTTTGTTTTAATATGCATTGATTTACTAATCAGAGAAGAGCACACCCTAACATTCCCTTTTTTTCCTCTGGGCCAAAGCTCTTTAATAAGATTTTTTTTAATCTACTATACCAAATACAGGCACACACAAACGTTAAGACAAATAATGGTCTTGTGCACTAACATAGGTGTGTGTCTACATTTAATGGCAATGTCTTTATGCAGATAGGTGTATACCTAAGTATACAGAGCCTAACTTACCACTTTAACAATTGGGAAATTAGCTCAGCATTCCTTCTATACATAAAATATATAGCGCATATATATATATATATATAAAAATTAAAAAACAGCTGTCTCTTCAGTTTATAATAGGTAGAGGAGGTGAAAAAGGTGATTTGGTTCTAATACTTTAGCCCAAATTCCCTTTGAAATAACAGGTGGTTTTGAGGACACAAAGGATGTACAGTAGATCCTGTTGTTTGTGCAGAACACTGCCTATCAAAATGAAGCTATTCTGTTAAGATAGTTGTGCAGTGGTTTGTGTCAAACCGTTGTATGAACATTGTAATTGGGTAGTCCCAAAGCAGTCAGAATATGGAAACAGCGGAAAGGTACTCATAGTCACAGTATTTTTTTAGTGTCATTGCCATATCCTGACCTTCAAATTGATGCCAAATGAAAAGAAAAAAGACACTTTTAATGTGTAATTGCTTGACTGTTATGTTGCCACTTTGTAATGTGTTCTACTGATCTTTCTCCTTTGAGGAAAAATAAGCATTGTTTTCCTCTAAAAGTGAAATGAGTAACTTTCATCCATTTTAGTGAGGGTTACTTGTGTTCTGCAAGAGGAGAAGGGAATTCATTACACTAGAGTGATAATCTGCTCTGAAGTCTGAGCTGCAGATTTCTTTTGCTGATTCTACACTTGTGCCTTGCTGATGCCAGGATGATCAAAGTGCAAGATATGCAATAGATGTAAGTGCCCAGGATCAGGTGGAATATTACTTGCTTTAAATCAAATCTGTTACTAATCCTGCAAACAGTTATGCATTTGAGTAACTACATGCCTTGTTCTTGCTGGTACAAGCACGTGCTCAACTCTACACATTATGGCTATTCTCAGAGTCTATGCAGATAGTCAGTGTATAGGGTCAGACATATGATAAGTGGGTTTTGTTAGCAGGCCAAGGAGTATTCCTGGCAACATGAACAGGATTGTCACGTCAGTGTAGTTATCCCCATGCGTAAGGGTGTGCAGGGTTGGCTCTGTTACGAGGTGTTGGGAGGATGAATGTGCTACCTGTGTGGTTGAAAAGAAAACGCTTTGCCTAACCTTCAGCTGAATGTATTGTATAAGTATATTCTATGTGTAAAGTCTTTAAAGATGTCTTCAAAGAAGACTAGAGTCTTTAAGTTCAATCAAAGCTATATTTTACTACATTAAATTTCTGTATAAAGATATATTTAAATGTTTTAGATAAATGTAAGTTACTCCATATGAAATGTTTAATTTCAATTACTGTGAAATTTACGTATTTTGTAAATTCTTTTTCCCATTTTAATCCTTTCCTTCCTCAGATATTTTATTAAGTAGTTTCTCATAGGAAGTATTAGATTTGGTTGTTGGGATGGACAGGTTGAAAACTTTAATGTAAAATAGATAATTTTATATTTTTAAGAGAAATATGCTGCATTATCAATGTTTTTTATAAAAAATTTACTCTGATTTTAAAATTTACAGATTTATATTTACTGCTGGATACACCAAAAATATATAAAGATCAAAGATTCGATTTGTTGACATTTATCTGAAATACAGTTTAAATTAACTCAACTGGGTGTGCTCAGCTATTTAATTCAGAAATTTTAATCAATCTGAATTAATTGTTTATTGCAGGTTACCAAAACTGCATGTAATTACTTAGCAGATGGAACAGCCATTTCTGCTTCAATAAAGATAGAGAGAAAGAGAGGGAGAAACAAACCTGGGCATTCCCCGTTAATAGCTTTATTACAAAAATGTGTAGCACTTTCCAGTTAGGCTGCCCACAGTTCAGAGTGCTGATACACCCATAAGCTCTACTTTTATAGCAGCCATTTGTCTCTGTTGCAAATTATGTGTAGTGTGGCAAAGTCCTGAATGCATAACTGCAGAGTCACTGGTTCTCACCTCAGTCAGACCTGGTCTTGCTGCGCTGGACTTCACATGGCAGATACCCCATGGGGTGTGGAAGGCCAGTGAGATACTCCTGTCCCAGAGGAGGGGTATAAAGCAGGGCTTCGGAGGGATGACTCAGTGGTAAATTTCAACGTGATAGAATTGACTGTGAAGGAACTTCTTACATAAGAATGGGAGGATTGGGCTTAAAAGGGACACCTTCTGTCTGTAAAAGCTATTAGTGACTATTTAAACTCCAGAGTTTAACTGCTTGTTGTGTCATGCCTTGTCTAATCACTAACTCTAACCTTTTACAGCATTTAGTTTTGGACATTACTATATTCATGTTTCAAGAAGACAGATCTTTCTGTGTTAGGCTCTTTTTCTAGCATTTTCCACATGGAAATGGATTTTGCAAAATGTCTGTAGATGCTGATGATTGTAACCTTCCCCCTGCCCTTTTCTAACCATTTCTCTCCTGTATGTACCATTCTTTTTGTTATGTATATCTACCTCATGCTACACAAGAAGACTGTACTGTTGGTTGTGCTGACAGTCCTTCATGTGAGGTGACTGTTCTGCCCAGTTGTTGTTTGTCATTTGTGGGGGTGTTCATAGTGTAATCAGATCTTTGCTGCCATGTTCCTGTCAGTTCCAAACACAGTATTCTCACCATTGACTAAATAAGTACAGTTCTTTAAGTTCCAAATGCCAGATATTTTTTTTTTAAATCAAAGAATGGGAGAAATTTACTCGCTAATACCTGTGGCCAGTCTGAACACTCCATTTGTATTTCATATTATGTTCAGTATTTCAGAGACTTGTGGAAATGCATAGTTGTACAATTTTGATAACCACAGTGTCATGTCATCTTAGTCTCTTGTGCATAATAAAGTATATATCAATTTATTAATAATTGATGTCATAATTAATTTATTTGAAGTTGTAGTAGAGCCAATAGTAGTAGATAAGTTCTGTCTTACTGCCGTGTCCTCATATCCTGTAGACTTCAGTGGGAATTGTGTGTGTTAGGGCAGGATTTTTGTGTGACCACCTTCATTTTCTCCTTTCTGTGTTCTTTTGTCCATTGGCTTTGATTGGCTTCCCAGTATCATGGCTTCTTGCAGAAACCAGTAGATACATTTAGTTAAATGCTGCTGTTCTTCACTCTGAAGCCCATAGCTCTGATCCTGTAGACACTTAGTTGTTGCATGTCAAGACGCAGCCTCAGTCCCATCCTGCACAAAGCCTGGCTTGAGCACATTCAAGCCTGAGGGTCTGCTGTTAGTCCTCTGGCTGAAGCAGCAGAGCTCCCTTGGGTTGTTATACCCTTGACTGCAAGGACACTGGAGACACGTGAGCAAGGCTGGGATGCGTTTTCATTACTGAAAGGTTCTCCTGTGCTAAAGCAGATAGTTTGGCCATATATCAGCAGGGCAAGAATTTGGGTGTTTACTATCCTGGTTATTGCTTTGTTTCCTGTATTGCAAAATATTCTTTATGGGCACTCTGGGGGAGCCAGCCTCAGCGGTATTTCCCTAGGTTGTTCAAAGGTTGTGGTTATTAACTCACGAAAGAGAGTTCCCTAAGAAAGGGATCTAAAATGTTCAAATATAAAGATTCCTTCAGTACAGAAAAGGCTATTAATTAGAAGCAATTGTAAGTTTACATGTTTCCCATGAATTACAACTCACAGAGGTGCAATAGATTTATTGCTTCATAACAACCATATTTCAGTTTCTGCATTAGGACTTTTTTTTTTCCTTTGGAAATGAGCTCCATGGAGCTGACTTTCAGTGTAAAGATACTGGAGCTTTCACCTTTAAGACTTGTGTTTTGACTGAAACATGATGTGAAAGCATGATCAGTGTCCTAATTTTTAAATGCAATTGATAGTCAATAAATTGTGATATATTTGCACAAGTATTTTTAGACATTAAGAAGAGTCTTAACCATATTACAGAGTAAGCATCAGTGTTGTGCGTGTTTGTTTCTGTCAAGCATTTGTGATTGAAGGAAACATCTTGGAGAGTCAAAAAATACCAAGTGCCAGTTTCAGGAAAAACACAGTCCAGAGCTCTTCTAATTCAAACAGAATTAAATTTATCATGGTGTTCCTTCCAAGACAGTATAAAAGGAAAATGAGCCAATATTTTGATAAATTTTCAGACCTGTCACTTTGTAATTTTAAAGCAGATATTTATGAGGCTGGAAGTCTGTTTGCAGCTTGGTTTTTGTACTGTTATTCCCGGGACCTGGCCTTGCGAACCTGTGTGCTTTTACACTGCTTGAATTCTTTGCATAAGAAAGATCAAATTACATCACTTCACCTACCCAAAGAAGGTTGCGGTTTGAATTACATTTTTATAGTCTCTCATTTGCTAGAAGCCTTCAGGGACTCACTGCAGAAGGTCCAGAAGATGATGTGCACCAAGGTGGCTCCAGGCCTGCTGTGCAGCCAGACTCGCCAGCCCAGCATTTAGGGCTGTGCTGTGGTGCAATTTCACTGTGTTTCAGAAAAGCATAAAGAGGAGTTGGTTTATAGACAGTTGAGAAAGAAAAGCAGCACAAAAGTGTTGCTCTTGGACTTTTTGAAAATGATAATTTTTTTTTTTCTGTCCAATTTTGTCATGTATATCTGAAGAATTAGTTAAAAAATACTTGGGCGGAGTCTCTTTTTGACTCTGATACTTTCAGCTGCTTGTCAACTGCCAGCTCTAGTAAAGAACATACTGTACTGACAAAAAATTAAATAAGTATTTTGAAAATCAGAATATTAAGTGTTAAGCAAATAAAGATGATGGTATTTAAAGACACTTTAAGTGGCTCAGCAAACTTACTCCCTGTTTTGTCAGCCATGTAAATTTTTTATGGTATGCCTGCTAAAACGAAAGCTCAATCCCTGACTGTGGTGTTCCCTGTTCCCTAAGCATTTAACTTCCAGATTTGCTTTGTAAATAGGGTGGAAGGATCAAAAAGTTCATAATCTGTCCTTTAGTGCAAGCAGGCACATCCCATGGGGTTGTGAGAGCTTAGGATGTAGGGAAAGTCATTGCTTTACGCAATGTTTTTATTAGTCCGTGATCCTAGAAGTGATTAGTAACATTAGCTGTTAAGAATGGAAAATAAAATAAACAGGAAGATTTAAGAGGATCATACACACAGGGCATTCGCAGCAGGAATATTTAGATTTTCACAAAATTTTTGAGTGCCAAAACGTCATAGAAAATTTAAATCACTGAAAGGAAACTGTAAAATAACATGAAGGAAGCAGTTAGAAAGTGTCTGGAAATGGGAGGCTGAGGACTCCTGACACTTCAACCCAAGAGGAGCTGGAGCTGGTGCTGTCAGGGCTGCGGGTGCCCTGCTGCTGCTGCGCAGCGGGTGCTCGGAGCAGGAGGTTACCTGTCACCAGGATCTCACACTTGCCAGTGAGTTAGGCATCCAGAAACCAAGCAGGATTATTATTGACAAGATTTGTGATACTAACTTTGGGGTACGTCTGTCCTTCTGATACACGCTTTACTAACAGTCTTTTTCAGACAAATAAGGTGTTTATGTAAGCAGCTTTTGCTTCAGGAAGAAGGGCCGTGAAATACAAAAGGCTCCAGTTTGGAGTCACTAAATCAAATAACAAACCCTAGTGCTGATGTGTGGGACAGTCAGGTGGTGCATGTTCACGTTGCAAGAACAGGTAAAGTGTGAGTCCTGCCTTCTGGGGAACTTCTTCACTGCTCAGGAGTTCAAAATAAAGCTCATCATGACTGAGAGCAAACTTCTGCCTTTCCCTGTCCAGCTCACACAGGAGCAGTGGGGCAGGCAGGTGGAGGGGTGGCCCCACCACAGGTCAAAGTGAGACCTGTGGCTTCTCAGGTAGGCTCAAAATGACAGCGTGGGGCTTTCACTGTCCCGAGGGGGTTTTGTGGTGGAGCTCAAAGTGAGAGGGGAGGTGTCTGCCAGGATGGGGGTGTCGGGGGTCAGCTAAGGAATGCGTGGCAGTGATTAGCAGTGGCTCCTCAGGGGAAGTGGGTATTCAGCTGTAGATTAGAAAGAAGACAGCTATGATAGTCTGTGTATGTCCAGTGGGAGCGTGTGAGATGAAAGGTAGTGTTGTTGTGAACCTCTTTTGACAAAATTAAATATTTCTATTGCTGAAAGATGCATGTGGATTCTGATGGGGAGGGAGGGTGGCTCATGTTTTTAGCCCAATAGTTAAAGTGCCATCTAACTGAACCGCCTTGCAGGGAGCGATGAGGACCTCTGGGACAATGGACAGCTCTGTACAGTGTATTTATGCGTGGCCTGGGGCTCTGGTCACAAAACAGACCTGCCCTCAGTCTTTTAAGTGGAAAGAGAATCAAGTGTGCAGTTTGGATTCCAGTCTTCTGATGAAACATTTCCAGCTCTCTCTTAGAGTCAAAACATGCTTGTCAGGCAGCTCTGGTGCACAGGGCAGCACAGAAAAAACAGACTGCTGCAAGTACCAGATGATGAAAGTTGCTAAAGAAATGGACAATGGTCAGCAGAGAGAGACAGAAGCAGGTATAGGATGGCAAACACATACATAAAGAAGAGGCTGTAATTTTATTTTACATAGACTAAGCTGGTGGTGCCTTCAGTCTGATGATGTGGGGAGGTGATGTGGGTAATTAAGGATGGAAAAAGGAAGGAATCCATGATGAGGTTATTGTCAAGCTTTTTGACAGAGAAAGTTGGATCAATGCTGTGATTACAAATATTGCAGCATGAGAAGCAGAGTGTGCTAGTTTTGCCCAGGGAGGGTTGAGGGATGATTACACTGGAAAGTGTGTACCCTGCTGACATGCTTTGTAACATTACAAAGCCAGAGTAAGCACACCCATGTTTTTACTGGCAGTGCTTAGTTAATTTTTCTGTGACTTCCCTCAAATGTGTGTCCCTGAAGTGAGTCATATTTTACTAGATGTTAGACAACAAGAGCCTGTCATAAACCAAGAAGCTTTTTCTGGGCTGGCTGCCTGGCCCATCTCCCCCTCTGTGGGCTGTGGAATGCACAGGGTGATCTGTTCTGCATACATGGAGTGATTTCTCTCTCCTGCTCAGGTTGTGCCCATCAGTTGCATCATGGGATAACCTACCGAGGAGGCCATAGTTTTATCAGGAACTTCAGAAATCTGGCTCTGGCAAGGCATTGCATACAGTTAATTTTGTTTTCTGGTTTAATGGTAGGTATAGGGTTATGCCAAGCTAATTCCAGAAGATTTTTCCATTGCTTACTTCTGTAAACTTTCATTTAAGGTATTGCTCTTTCACTCAAAGGTAAAAGACTAAAAGCTTAAATAAAAATTTACATTATAGGCTAAGAATATAAGATATTGAAAGTCAGATCTCATACTTCTAGAGTGCATACTTCTTAGTCAATATCTGGTTAAACAACTGCGAACCAGAAACCAATTTGCTATTCACTCTTTTAGGAACTGGAAGAAATCTTAATTACTGTGTTTACTTGAGTAATGACAAATAGTATGGTTACATGAACCCCAGCTATGTTTTTATAGCTTTCCTCTGCTTTTATTGAGCAAAGAGAAAACTCTGATACCAAAAAGCTAGGTAGTCAAGCATTTATGTTTTTAAATGTAAAAGTACACATATATGCAAACGCACATTATTCCATCTAGCAATGGGAGAACTCAAGAAGGGAAAGTGCCAATGTGTATGTTAGAGGACAAATGCATGTGGACATGAATAGTGGAGAAGGCATCTAGAGTATGCGAGCCAGTGCTCCTGCAAACAAGCAGGAAGATATGACTCAGTTGTGCTTTCTTTCAAAATCTTGAAGGTCTGGGTTCTCTTTATTTACTTCAGTCTGTGCTTCCTCTGGTTGCTGGAGGAAGGCAACTTGGCACACCTTGCTGTCTCCTGTATGGGCTCTGAGAAGATCCGAGAGCAATTCTGTTCCTAATTGAGCACCTGCAGTTGGCCTGAACGAATCTGGATGACCATCTTGTGTAAATGGCATTGCCCGGGCTGGGGAGCAGTTCTTAGAAAAATCATATAGTTGAGTGGGAATGAACTCATAAATTGTCAGAACTTATGTGTGCTAGTGGTGCTAGTGGTGCCAGTGTAGAAATATGGTGATGTAAATTTATTCTGACACAATTAAGGAAGGTAATAGCTACATGGAAGGAGACTAGAGGAGATCAGGGTCACTGCCATGCAGACATGCGACTAGGTGGGGTAACCCACGTGTTGTCTTCTGTTTACAAACCTTTAAGGTGATTTTTCACAGTATTGAAAGAAACCACTGTGTGTAAACCTGGAGACACTTGCCAGCATCCAGGCTCAGTGCCACATTTGAAGAAAAAAAGAATTTGTTGTTATTCAGAGTCCATATTTCATTTTTAGAGCAAACTGAGGGCCAGGTTCTCAGCTGGTATAAACCTGCTTCTTTGACTTCAGTCAAATTCTATTTACAACAGCAGAGCATCTCTAGGGTGTATATACTGTTCTTTAGCACTGAATAACAGAAGTATAATCTGGCAAGCAGCCAGTTTGAACAACTGCCAGTGTACTTCAGATCCAAAGATGATTCCTTGAACCCCAGCTTTTTCCTCCTTCTTTAGACTTTTATTGAAAACAGGACCTATTACCTAGTCTCTTAAGTCTTACTGCTTGCAACTTTAGTTCAGCACACTATATAGTTTCTCCAAACGTCTGAATTTCTCTGCAGCTCTAAAGCCTTTTTCCTCAACTCTAATTAGCATAAAAAGCTTTTCTTCTCACCTAAGGTTCTGACAGCAGCGGTGCTGGTCCATCTGTTTGCATTTAAGCCAAGAAGTCTCCCATTTCAGATCAGCCAGTGCAAAATGGCATACTCTTTTTTTAAATGTGTGGGGGTTTTAAGTATGGGGGTTTTTTAATGTGTGTGCAAGATAGCAAAGCACTAAAGCATTCTGCCTTCAATGAATTGTGTAGGTTTTACTATAAAAATCCCCAAATAAAGTTGAAAAAGGTGTTCTGGGTAGTGCACATGCAATTATATGAATAATGTGTTAATTAGGCGCAGAGATACTCTACAGCAAAGCCCACAGACTCTAGCTGACACTGGAAAGCCCTTGGCGGTTCTGTATCTGATCTCAGCACACAGAGGATGACACTTGAGATCACTTACGGAGTGGTTGCAGGCTTGGCCTGACAAGTACAGCGTGATGATTTGACATATTGTCTTTCTGGGGCAATGTCACTCTTGTATATGGAGAGAAGTGCTGCTAATGTACAGAGCACTGGGCTGTGTTTCCCAGGTGCTGTCACTTCTAAATTTGTGAAGCCAAACAGCTTCCAGGCTGCTTTTGACGAGGGTGACAGCCGTCAACGGGCCACTGCTGCCCTTGTGTCTCTTTTCTAAGCAACACTTGGTTAGGCTTCCAAGGAAAACACTAACATTAGTCATACATGAATCAGCTGTAACTATCCCACCCATTATAAACCCTACTCACATTGCCTGTTTCCAGATGGTTTTAACTGGCAACTACTCTAAAGTGTGTCCATGCTCTGGCTGGGACTGGGCAAGTTAGCACTGCATGTGGTGACGCCCACTTGCCAGTGAGGCTTAAAAACTGTTTCATTGAGCCCATTTTTCAGGGGGGTTATTTTCTTTTTTCCCCCTCAAGCTCATTGCCGTCAAGCACTGTCCTTTCACACTTCTGAGCATGCTTTTTGGAGAAAACAAGCACACCTCTAGCTTGACACTCTTACCTTTGTCTTCTGGAAGTAAGTTAGGTGACCTCATTGGCGACAAGTAACCTGTGGCACTTGAGCTCTTCTTTCTGGAAATATTTGCAGAAAAATAGTCTGCAAGCAACATATGGACTGCAACGTGCATTCAGGGCTCATTAAATGTCTTGGAATTGCACCCAAAATAGTAAAATCACACACTGCCCTTAGACAAGTAGTAGGTAGGAAGAAAAATCAAACTAACTATATGGGCTAGGTATGTTGATTGTATTGAGCTCTTTGGGGAAGATTTTAAGCTTGTGTAAAGAAAATATTGTCCAATTCTGTATATACAGATACATGAAGATGTTGCACAGTACAAAAATAATTTTTAAAGGAATTGGAGAGTTCTTTTGCTAGTCATCAAATGTAAGGAAACTACTCTTCGTCTATGCTGGGCTATACTTTCAACATACTCTGTGATTCATCACCCAGGACTAAGATATTGCAGGGATGTTCTCTGGACTTCTCATCTTTCCTAGGACTGACTGCCATAGGGGTACACACTCCATGACCTCTGGGAAAATGCTTATACAGTGTGTGATTCAAACTGAGGCTTGACCGCGTCTTTCAGGGGAAATCTTGCATTTTCCCTGAAAATTTAATTCATTTTCCTGAAGGCTTCTAATGCTAAAATTAAGCTGATTTTAAACGGCTTTACTGAATTACATCACACAACTTTATGCCTCTGGCTGCAAACTCAGATGCGTACTGGCAGTCAGCTGAGGAAATTTCACACATTTGTTTTATTCTTCTGAAGTACTTGATAACTTCATATGGATATCATTGGTATAGTAAAAACACTCTCATGGAAGGATTGCTTGTTTCTTTTTTCTTAAGGAAGATTGGTTGATCAAAGCTAGCACATAAAGCTTGCAAAAACATCAAGTTTTACTCTCCATAACAAAGTAATAAGAACCTTTCAATGGTTGTGCTACTTCAGAAAATTATTTCTCCATGGCAGTGGTTTTTCTTTGGTGTTCCTGTCAGGCCAATGCAAACAGGCAAATGCCAGAGAGCTGACACTGTATTGCCTACTAGCATGTCAGCAGTATCTAATATTGCAGGTCTATTTTCCAATTAAGGGGCATGAGGGTTTGTGTATAAATTGTTGGAGCCCTGGTGGGAATTTTACACTTAAATTTCTCTCTTGCAGGTCAGCTGAACAAATGGCTCTTTACTATTGACCTCTGTTTATGTATCTTCCTCCTCTCACAGTTTGAGTTCACTTTGCATTAAAAGCAGCTTGGGCTTATTTCCTTTCTTTTTAAATCCTGATAGTGAAAAACAGATCTTAGCGACTTATTTCTTGTTAGTTTTTGTTATTTCTGCACACTCTAGGTACTGCAATATAGTGGAATTACCTTTAGAATAAAAGGTTCACACATTGCAAATTAGACACAGAAAATATCTGTTTAGGCCACTCTGCCTACATGTCCGAGACATCTGGAGGTTTGATGTGGATTTTATAGCAAAGAATTAGTGCTGATTTCTGTGACACATCTCCTGAGTATTACCTTAGCGAGTCAGGTTCTGGTACCCAGACACAGGAAACTCAGAGAAGATCTTGATAGATCTAAATTCAGGGGCTTTGGGATGTATTATTATATTGTTTGGGATTTATACAGTCTACTTCAAGCCCTTTGGGGCCAGCTCTTATTTGCTGTTTCATTTAGGCATTGGTTCTGAAGAATGGCATTCCCTGGCCAAAATACCATTCAAGAAGGATAACCTTGTACTTCCTATGGAGCAATGTAAACCACTCTGTGGGGCACAGCACAGTGGAGAGCTCAGATCTGCCAGTGATCTGCAGGAAAATGTGAAAGGTTAAAACACTTTTCTGTAAGTGTTTTCTACCTTTTCTTGCTGAAAGGCACATTTTGCCAGCTGCAAAGAAACGAAGCCCTTCGCTATATTTTTAAAGCACTACATAAAGAAAATTTTCCTAAAATTTTATAGTATGGACTTCTTGCATCTATTGTTAATTTGTTTTGCCCATACTATCTGCAAAGGTAAGACAGTGAAATATTTGGTACTCTTTCCTACTGCAAATAACACCATGAATTAGAAATAAATGAGGCAATTTTATCACTAACAGGTATGTCCATAAAGAAGTGGAACTCAGGAGCTGTTATTTTACAGGCACAATCCCTTTATTGACAGAGCTGACTTTTAAAAAGAACAGTTCACTTGTGAAAACATAAGCTACATTAAAGGATAGTCCATAGGATGTAAGAAGCTATTCTTCTTTTCTGCTCCTAGTTGCCGTCCGGCGTGTTCACAGCACAGTGCATCTGACATAACGTGCAGGATTTGTGGAAGAGTGAGTCTGCACAAGTGTTAAATGTCAGGCTGTAAGCTAAACACTCCCAGGAATGGGAGGCATCACGAAGGGATTCGTGTCATGAGGAAACATCGTTGTCCAGGGTAAACTTGAAACAATCATGTTTTGTTGGCTCTGTATTTCAAAACTAATTGTATGTTCTGAGATTACTTTGGCTCTGAGCAATGAATGCCATGCCCTATATTGTTTAATAAGATTTTCACTCTTGTGTAGAAGAATGTTCTGTAGATGAGGGACATAGAAAATATCCCAGATCAACCCCTACCTTGATTTGTTCATCAAGAGAATTAGTCTAATCAACAGAGATGATTAAAGGATGTTGAAATAGACTAAATCCAGCGCTTCAACTGAGGATAGTTTAATTTAAAATTCCTTATGCTGAAAGGATGAATGTTGTTTCACAGCCAGGTGAATCACACCATCCAAGGAGACTTCTGGTATAAAGTACCCTCCTATTAAGAGACCTGTGTGACCACAGCTGGCATCTCTGGTGTGGCTGAGGGTCAGAACTGCTCTTCCCAGCTCCCAGGCTGAGGCTGAGCTGGGATACCTCAGTCTGATGCTTACCTCTGTCTGCTCTGTAATTTGGATAAACAGTTTTCCTTTTTTTGTACCACTGTTTTCTTTGCCCAACCTTTTTCTGCAGGAAGTCTGAATGTTTGGCAGCAAAATCTGCCTTTCCCTTTGTGGGGCTTTGCACTGTGGTGCTCTGCCTTGTGGTGAACAGCGGGTAGCTGATCCCTCAGGATTTGCTAGGCTCCTACCCGTAATCTCCTGCTGCTGTAACAGGCTGGATCATCCTCCAGCAACCGTATTGCTCCTGCTCTGGGACATCTTCCTCCATCCCAAGCCAGACATATCCAACCCACAGAAAGGGCTCCTTCCATAGACAGTCTTCTCCATTTTGAATTATTCCTGCTGTGCACTCTACTCAGACTGCAGAGAAAGCACATGCAAATAAACAAGACAACAAGACTATCTAATCATGAAAAGACCATAGCTAGTTTTACTGGGGGGGAAGAGGCTGGGAGGATGTGCGTGTGCTTTATCTGCAATGATTTCTCTGAAATTAGGATAAGAAAATGGAAGTAGTGGCAAGTGGCAGCTCAGACTGTTTTGGAGATTTCTTGGAAACACAGATTGGTTTTTGAGATATTTATTTTGTGTGATCTGATTAGTATGTGTGTTGTGGAGGTGACTCACTCACTGCTTGGGTGCAGGAGGGTGAAAGAGAAACAAGAGAATTTGGCTGTATCCTTGCAGAAAGCTTTGAGTTTTCTTTAATAAACTCTCCAAGGGATTCCCATTTTAACTTTTCAGAGAAATTCTCTCATCTTATTTTCAGCCTAAAGACGATTTTACTTGCAGAGGAAGATATTTTCCTGTCTATGCAGCCAGCTTGGAATAAGGGTTACAAGGGAAATGAGTAAATAGCAAAGGAAAGAGAGTCGGAGGGCAAAAGGAAGTGTAATTAAAATCAGAACTCCCAATATATTGCAATTTATGGTTGCTGGGGGTTGTATAAAAACTCTCCTACAAAGTAGTTATGCAGATATTGTCCTAACAGAAAACCATTTAGTCAGTTAAATAAATAGGTAAAAGAGTATGGCTCCTGGTTTCTTTACTCCAGTTAACTCTCCCATACTGAGTCTGCACTACCATTCATGTTCCTACTAGACTATCTGTTTATACAGAGTATTATGTTCATAAATCTTACTTTAATTTTTGACCACGACAGTAAGAACCTATTGCCCTCCAAAATCCACCAGGCACAGCAGCCTGTATATGCAGATAGGACTCTCTCCAGAGAGGAGACCATTTTAGTTCATTTTAATGGTGGACTAGGTTACATGAAATCATTCTAATTCTTCTCCTTCCTCATCAGGTTGGGTCATTGAATTGATTTGAGGTTTTGGTGCCAAAAGTAGTGTTTTGTTTTTAAATTACCTAAATTGGATTTCTCCTGTGTGCTTTCTGTTGCTACTACAGGGAGCACAGCTGAGCACAGCTTATTTCCCCAGCTTGTAGGGAGGGTTTGTTAAATGAACATCAGTGGGTCAACTGTCTACATTTGCCACCAGGCTGCAGGTGTGTGGTTTGTGGCCTGGGCGGGGCTGTTGCCTGGGCACTGTTTCCTGCTACAGGAAGCAGGGGGAAGGAATTGTTCACCTTTCGTGTTAGAGCCCACTCTGAGCTTGGCAGGCTAAGGTAATGTTGCTTAAAAGAATTAGTGTGCTGGACTTTTATTTTTGAAATGAGGCCTTTGAACCTAAAATTGCAGAAGTGCAGCGAATTTTGTGTGTGAGACTAAAGCATATCTGAGAGAGTAGGGGGGGAAAAGAGCTTTTGAACTGTCCTTATTCAACTTTTGTGAGAAATAACGTGTTAAGGCTAATTTGAAAGACTGTGTGGACAGATCTTGCAAATGCTGAAATGGAGGGATTGCTTTAGCTAACATATGGAAAATATTTACAGATCTTAAACAGTGGTGATATGTAAGAGTAAACAGAGTTTCAGATAAGCGCTGCATTCTTTTATTTCACTTTAGACTCTGGGAAAGAAAATATGCTGCTTTGCTAGCAGGGAGAGAGTAATGGCTTGATGTTGGAGGGCAAACTGATCCGGGGAAAAATGTGTATGTTAAGCAAAGTGAAATATCAGCTTTAAAATCCTTAACGAATTCACATGTTAGATATCTCTTCTGAATTCTGTGCAAAACCTGATTTTTGTGGAGCAGAACTTTGGGTTATGACTCAATTTTCTGTCCACTTCTATTTAACTTGCAATTGAAAATGAAAAGGTAACAATGATTTTTGTCCTGCTCGTGGTGTCAGGGGAGTGTGTGTCTGTGCAGGCTGGGGAGGGGGCAAGTCAGCCCCTGGAGCCACTTAGGGCTTCTCTTCCTTTCCTTGGCCACCAAGGCAATACCAAAGGATTTCTTATGGAAGCAAAAGTCTGGGAGACTGAAAGGAGCAGGGTCTCACTCTGTGGCAGCTCAGATGGTGGGAGCAGACCGTGGTGTGCAGCACTGAGCAGTGCCTCTGGGTCTTGCCCCCCATAACTCTGAGCAAGACTATGATGCTCATCTTCCCAGAGCTAAGCCCAGCTGCTTGGGCTTAGGTGTAGTTCCATTTTCCTGTGGTTTGATGCTATTTCAGTGTTTATATTCATGCATAAATCTGTATTTTCCTGCTCCCAAATCTCCTAGGGATTCCCTGGGAGGATTTCAGAGGAGCCATGCTGTTCCCTAGAGCCTGAGCAGTGACCAGGGCCCAAGTAACCTGGGGTTATTGCTCAGAAGAAAAACAGGAACTCGAATGGGATACAGTGCAGCCAGTGCTAACCATACTCTGCCTTCCAGCAGCCAAAGCAATTCCAGTAGGCTTACAAATGCAGGCTTGAGTCACCACAGTTTTGCTGTGGTTTTATTAGTATGGAGCGAGGTCCTATGCAGATAGTTTCTCATCTACTTCAAGTGGTAAAAGGCTGGACCAATGACTTTTATGCCTTAAAAGAAGGGAAGAAAAAAAAAAGATAGCAGGTTTTCTAACACAGTCAAAGTTGCTAATATGTTGGAAATTCAATATATTGTGAGGAAAAAATGCAACTCTGAACAAGTGTGTTACTAAAGCAGAGATCTAAGAAATGTTGGTTTGTGTAAAATATTGGTGGTTTGAAACAATGATGTTTTCAAATGTTGCTGACCTAAGAATTTTCTTTGACTTTCACTATTTTTTCTTTTGGATATGCTTAGCTGTTTATCTAAGTAGCTCTGGTCATTGAATGAGGTTTCAAGAGCAAAGGTAAAAAGAGGAAAGACATTAATACAGGCAAATGCAAATAGCTTCAGCTATAACAACTATACTTTTCTCATTTTGCAACTCTGAAAATATATTAAAATGTATTGATTCAGTAAACTTTTCCATGTGCCTAAAAACAGTAGGATGGAAAATACCAATCCATACCTAAATGCTTAGAAAGTACCCAAGATTTGTTAGCTTTGGCACAGGCCAGCAAAGGCAGACTAATGTCATCATGTTTGAAAAAAGAGGACAGTGGCAAAGGGTTATTCAAGTGCAGCATAAACTTGGTTAATTTACAACATGATCTTGGGTTTAATAAAAACCAGGGGAATTAGTATACAGTGCTGGCAGAAAGCCTGAGGTGAACTCAGATTTAGTTGTAGATACCAATAAGGGAACATAGACAATGGCTGCCATTGCTATATTTATTTATTGCTGCTTCAGCTTTTTTAGATGACTAAATCCATACATAGGTTTTGGGGGTTTTTTTGTTTGTTTTTTTGCTTTGCTTGTTTTGTGGGGTTCTTTTTTAAAGGCTAGTCTGTAACTGTGTCCGAGTTACATCTGTATGATTGTGGTGTCCTGCTCTGTTCTAAGTTCCACAAATATGCACCAGATCACTTGCTGCTTGGTGCTCACTCATGTCAGTGCTGGGTCCAAAAAGAACCAGCTGTGAATGCATCTGAGCTGTCTCTGATACAGATCCAAGTCTGGGAAAACTAATTCCTCTGTCTCAATGCAGACAGTGTTGTGCAATGGCCTGAGCTCACTAAATACTTCTGTTGTACAATGGAAAGTAACCTAGGTACAGCATCTGCTTTAATGGCAACTGGCTTGTTGAGTCGGAAGATGTTTGGCGTTTGGTTTTTTGGTTGTTTTTTTAGATTGTTTGTTTTGATTTGTTTTTTTGCAACCTATGCTCTGTTTCTACCAAATTTTTTTTATGTTGATGAAGTTACAAGAGATTGGTACAACCATGTCATCTTGGCCACTATTTCCTTACTATTTTGTCTGCTAAGCAAACCTGAGAGATGTTGCTTTATGGCAGACCTCCAGGAATCAGATTAATTCTGTCACTGCTTTACACACAAAACTAGTGTTATGGAGTTCCTGTTATCTGCTTACAAACTGCTTTGAGGAAACACTTTTATAAGACAGATTTCCTGAAGATGTTAAATGATTCCATGTACTAAGGTGGCTAATTACTAAAACACACGGAAAATCAAATTATAAAGCAAGAAAAACAATCCATGTACTTTGGTATGTATATTGTAATGTTTCCTGAAAGCGGTGAGCTTGGCTAGCAAGATTTCTGTCGTCATCCCTTTCCTGTTCTACCCTCTATATCCCTTGGCTCTGTAATGCTCTTGCAGGTGGTGTTTGTTGCAAAATGCATCTAACCCTAACCCCCAAGAAATCTTGACAACTACTTATCCAAATACAATATGCTATTTGTGCCAACTGATCTCTCTTTCTGCTTTTGAAGTTAGGAGTTTACCATAGTTTTTCTTCAAGAGGTTTTTGCCAGCTGCCTTAGTTATTTTAGTGTTTACATGTCTGCAGTTGTTGACAGCATTAACAGCATTGTTTATTCCCTTTCCTTCTGCAAGTAGTTTGATGTTACGCAGAAACACCATCTGACCTACGTTAGGACTCCAGCAAGCAGTGTTGTACTCCTGGGCTGTTTATTCTCTGGAGCCCCATTCCAACATCAAAGACAAGGCTCCAAAATCAAGACTAACAGATAGAAGCAGTTAACACATCCAAGTAGTACAGCATTAATATTTTTGCTTTAACTTCAGAAAATGCTAATGCTAAGACAAGAAAATGGCCACAAATATAGCTTACAAAAGCACTGCGCTTACAGCTTGCAATGTTAGCAGGCTGCAAGCTGGTGTATCTTTGTGAGCAAGTGGATTATTCTAATTTCTCATCTCCTATATTCAGGGTCAGGATAATCAACCTCCAGAGCTGGTGAAACTGCCCTAAGATTAACAAGGACGACAGGCTCATAGCTGAGGACTAGCTTGGGTTTGTCAAGACTTAATTATCAAAGTGAAAAAGATTAGTAAGAATCAGGTCTTGAAAAAGCTCTAGTGATCTTAGGGGACGTGGCTAAGACCAAGCCCAGAGTTACAGTTAAAGAAAGAAGTGGAAGATGATGTAGAGCCAAAAAGGGGTTGCCAGAGGAAGGGGTGGGCTGCACAAGGACTTTGTCCTTAACTATTTGGAGAGTGACTGGTGGATGGTGGGAAAAAGGTTCAGTCCATGTCTAGCATTGTACTTGGCTTTAGGGCTAACAGAGAGGTAAAGCCCAGGTAAGCACTAACCTAAACCTTAATCCTAGTCATAGGCTAAGCCCTGACACATGACCCCCAGTTATGGCCCAGAAGAGCAAACAGCCAAAGATTAAATGTTTGCACAGCCTACCTTTCCCTCTGGCAGCCCTTAGGTGTTCGACTCCATCTGGTGCTCCAGGTGTTGGCTGATAATGCCCAATTATGGCCCAGACACATATGCCAGGAGTTAATTTTTTGTGTGTGTGTTTGATCCATTCTTTTGGCTGCCCCTTTGCATTCTGGCCCTGTTCTGAGTTATGTCTCTCTCCTAACTCTAGGTATAGGCTGAACCTTAACCTATGACCACTAGCCTCATAGGCCATGGCTGAAATCCTTGTGTAGCCCACCACTTGATTTGGCAGCCCTTCTTAATCCCACAGCAGTTGGAGCTATTCTTTCAAGGTAATGAGCAGAATAGATGATGATTATCCAGCCCTGATTACATCATGTACCTAACAACAAGTACATTGCAAAGAAAACATAAGACAAGAAATGCCTTTTCTCCAGGCCTATCCTACTTGGCAGACAGACAGCTTCTATACTGGTCTGTCCTGAGGCTTGTTGTAGGTAACCTACTTGACAGAGCCTCTACCAAAACCTCCCTGTCATGGTTCATGTTGTTCTCAGACACGTGGCAAATGGCCTCTCTGGTTGGGCAGTTCAGTATGTCCCTTCTCCAAGGCCAGTTTCAGAAGGTTGGATACCTAATATTTAAGGACTGTGGTTCTGTATTCAACAACTGCATTTTACATGTGGCCTTGTTTAAATGATTACTAACCCAAGCCATTCAGCTGGGGACAGAATTGCTGTCAAGCCCATGGAAATGCACCAACTAGTGTAATGCTGACCAAATGTCTAGTACATCATATCACATTTTTGAGAACAATCACAAGGTAAAATACACATTCTTTGGCAAGGAGAGATCTCAACTAGGAGGTGCCAAAGGAATTCACAAAGCTTTGGAAAGCTCTACATATCCCTTCCTCTAGGGAAAGGGGAAACTCGAACATCATTTCCTTGACTGTTTACAGCTGAAAATGAAAGCTGGAAACCCATCAGGGACACAAGAATTTCAACACAGTTTTGTTGCCACAATTAGTGCTCTGTGGAATATTGATTCTGAAGCTGTTGAGCTTGTTCCCAGGAGTCTGTTATAAAATGCAAACCCTCCAATATACGTTATAAAATCTAATTGGAATTTGCAAGATTCTTACATATGCTGATTTATAAAAATCAAGGCTATGTACTGAGATTTTTATATCTCTGCTGTGCTAACACAGATAAGAGAAGGGTGTATTCAACAGTCCAGTCACTGTTAACTCAAGGACTAGCAGACCACACTACCTGGCCTTGGATAAGGCAGCTAAGATCAATTAAGATATAGAAGGTCATTAACAGCAGTTTCTCCTTGTAGTATCCCTGATACAACTGCTAGAAATAAATGCTGATGAGAAAAAGTATATTCTGTTCATCAATTTTCCCTAGCACTGGACTTATTGTCCTATTAGTAGTATTGTTTGATAGTTTCAGAAACTTCCCCTGCATCTGGCGGTGTGTTTGGTGTAAGCACAAGTGTGGTGCAAAATGACAGCATAAAGCAGCAGTGTCTGAATCTTCACGTCATCCGTGTCAGCGACAAAATTTACTCTGCCTTGGCAAATGAAATGGATCGCAGGTCAGAGAATCTTTAAGTATGTTGTACAGTACTCTGCTCATCTTTGTTGTGTGGGACTTGTGCATGTGAGGGGTTGCTATAGCCTGTGCACCTCCCAACCTCCATCCCCTCCTCTGCTTGTGTTTGGATGGAAGGTTGAAAGTATTTTAAGAAAGGAAATTCTGGTGGTTTGCAGAGATTCAAAATGCTTTCTCTGCTGCAGCTCCAGGGAAGAGTTGTCATTATCTGTGTTGGTGAATTAGCCAAAATCAGCACCAAGAACTGGTGGAAATGAATTAGCCAGATAACTAGAGAAAGCACGTTCTGTTTGAATTTGTTGTGAGCATTTGTCATGTCATTAATAAGATGACACCAATTCTCTCTTATTTGTTTGTCCCCAACTGCTTCCTTCAGGTATTCCTGCTATTAATTAAGCTTTTCCCCCCCATACTTATGTCTCTGTTTTGTGCTGACCTGTATGTCTTTTTTTCTTTTTGTCTTTTTTTTCTTTTCCCATGACACCCCCTTGCTTTCTACTCTCGTGCCCTGTTGTATATGGATACAATTAATGCTACATTTCAGGCTTTGCAATCACATCTGTTAAAAATCTTGTGATTAAGTTGGGGATCATGCATTCAAGGTTGTTGAAGCTTTGTGGTACAGGGTTTGCAGCATGAAGCTCAAAGAGAGCAAGATGCTCAAGGTACTTACCCTGCTTCTCTCAAAACCTGAAGCCCGTGCCAAAGTGCACACTAGGAAAGAGAAGTTACTGTTGTCCAAGTTAGCTGGCTTAAATTTGGCGTGAATTTCTGGTCTCTTATCTGCATAGCAGATACTATAGAATTAACCAAAGCTTCCCTGAAAGGGCAGCTGCAAACTGAAGTTATCCTTTTTAATGAAATCTGAGTTTTTATTAAATAGGTCCCCAGGACAAGATTGAAGAGTGGTGATAAAAATCACAATAGTTGCTAACATGGACTAAACCCAAACTCTTAATCAGTCTCTTCCCTCACACCCCCCATCTCATCACCCCCACTCCTTTATAATGCAGAGAGTAAATCTGAGTGCCATTTCTGCTCTGGGGAGTTTCTGTCCATCAAAAAGCTTTCTGAAAAGGTCTTCCCTGCTTTCTCTTTCAAAGCAATTTTCTGTGTGAACCATCCATGATACTCTATTTCCAAGCCAAATTTCCAGGATAGCACATGATTTAATATGTAAATCCTGTTCATGACAGTCAATAATTAGCTCCTTTGTTGATTTATATCGTACTTGAGTGAATAACATCTTATGTAAAGATTGATTGGTGGACTGTTGGTTGTCCTTAACCTCTCATGTTACTGAGGATGTTGAACTATTAGCAGTGCTGGGAAGCAAGCGGTACAAGTTAGACAGGAACTGGTATTTCATCATGTTGCTATGGTGATGCTGACACAGTCCACAATGATGGATTGGGACAGTTGGCCTTGGAGAAAGTCTTGCCTGTGTAAGGGCTAACATAACGAGAGGAAAGATAGCTGTCACACCTCCAGAATGTTTCTGTGTAAGAGAAACAGACCACTGGACTGTTTTGCTAGTTAGGGTAGAAAACGTGTTTGGTGTATGTCTCATATAAATAATAAAAGTAATAAAAAGACACAAATACCTCACCGCAAACGAAGCAGTCAGGAACAAATTGAAGAGAAAAACAAATAGCTGACCAAAGCACATTAACCACTCAGACTGAAACCTGACTTCAGTCTGCAATAAATAGCTTTATTAGCCTCTACACTTGATGTTGATTTAAGCATCTAGGATTTTTCTTGCTTCTGGCAAAACAGGAACTGATGAAGATAATCATGCTTACATATATTGCTATCTGGGGAGGAGAAGAAGGGTGCTGGGACTCCTTTGCTGGTTTACTCTTGTCGCTGCCCAGGAGACCAGTCAGTGCTTGCTCTGTTAGGAGACACTGGCAGGAGCATATGTTTCTTTGGCAAAAATGCAACTTGCTCTGTTGACAAAAAAACCCAAAAGTACAAAATGTCCCTTTTTCCTCAGACACTGGAAATGAGCATAATGCTGTTTCCTTACTCAGAGAGCCAAGCCTACTTTCAGTGAGGGCCATGCCTGGGTCTTGGTCCCCAGCTCTGTGTGCTACTGGGCTGGGACTGGAGTTCCCTCTGTGGTGCAGGCTTCCACAGCTGCAACCTGCCAGTGCCTCAGCCTCGTATTCTCCAAGGGAACTGCTGAAACCAAATATTTCAGATTCAAATAGTCCAAATCTTGCCATTTATCAGCCTATATTCTAGACAGTGGCTAGAATAGTGGCTTCTGGTGTCTCTTTCTCTGAAATGCAAAGCTATTAATTTGCTACTTTATTTAGCCAAAATGCAGTTTTCTGATGTCTCATAGGTACATGAAGGCTGCTGTCATCTCCTACATTGTCTTTTGCAGGAGATTTTTGTTGACAATGCTTAACTTTGTGTTTATACATTTTTTAAAAGGTACTTGATCTTTAGATGTGGGGTTTTCTTCTGCTTGTGCATTGTTTATGAAGGTCTGTCTGATTCAGTGCTGGGGAAAAGACTGTAGACGCTTTCTGCTGATATAAGCTGCCATTAGCAGAAGTATATCAAATACAGCATCAGACAACAGGGGTTCTTAAGTGCTTAAGAAAGATTGTAATAGTTATTGTACATATTTTAGTCATTACTACATTTCTGACCTTTATTAGATGATTACTTCATACAAAAAACTCGGAACCCAGACGTGCAGTGCCAATGTGGCATGTAGGGACCGTTTGAACACTGCCACCATGTTTGGAGGGATGGGAAGGCAGAGGGGAGTACAGTGGAGCTGTCTGTTTCCTCCTAGTATAAAACCTACTAAAACTGAAATCTTATCATTTATAAGCATCTAGCTGTGAAAGAAGCTACTTGGGTTATTCCTGGGAAGGAGTGAAATTTTGGTCCTCAAAAAAGAAGCAAACAGTTTTCAAATCCCTTAGCCTGATGCATTATGTGCCAGTTGGGTAACAGTGCAGGGTGTTCCACTGGCTGTGGATGCTGGTGGAGAGAAAGCTGAGACTGAGCCGACTACCAGAGTTTGTCTGAAGACATTTTTTCCATATACCAGGAAATATAACCTTTCCTGTCTTCCTTGAAATGCTGAATGCTAAAATAAGTGCAGTAGATGGAAAAACTGAAGGAGAACATACAAACAACAGATCTAACGAAGTGAAGGCACAAGTTTTAACACTCAGGATTCCCTCAGAAATGTAGAATTAGATTAAGATGTAGAAGATGATACATTAGGAAAAACAAGATGTAAAATCCTGTGTGATAGATGCTACCTTCAAAGAAAACACACGGCCTTAGTAAGTCTTAAGAGCAAAATCAGTTTTTCTGAATATGGTAAGTCACATCTTCAGGATAGAAGGAACAATTTTCAAAGTCTGAGGAAAGCAACAGTTCTGTGATCTGGAAGATGTGGCCAGTGCAGGGTGGTTGAGCCTGTTCACCGGGACAGCTTCCTGGGACATGCGTTTGAGCCACTGCTCAATTAACTCTTGAAGTCCTTCCTGGGAACTTCTACATGGAATTTTTATGATCTATACTTTTTGCAGTTTATACTATAGTTGAATAGACAATTATAATAACTTGTAATTGCAATAATTTATTATACAGTTAAATTCAGTTTTGTGCTATAGAACTTTAAGAGGCACAGGACACCACTTGGAGAGAAAGTCCTGCCTCCCTGGAGGTCAGCAGAGGAGCTTGAGCCAGAGTTCCCTCAGATAAGGACCGAGCTGCTGGTGGGTCCTTCATGAGGTGCTCTCTTTGGGAATGCACTGCTCTAAGAGCCTACCAGATGCTGGACGTGTGTTAGCTCCCCAGGTGTCCTGCAAAGGCCATCTTCTCCCTTCTCTGCACAGCCTCTTGGAAAGCATGTGCTGAGGTGGATATATTTATGCTGCAATTGTTAATCTGTGCGATATGTGCCCAGAGTGCTGCACAGTCCCCTTCAACTGTATCCTAAATAAAAAACTTGAAAAACTTAAACTCTACATCTCAGGGGAGCCTGTTTAAGCATAAATGCTCTAACTGAAGTGAGGCCTGGGAACATATGAGCGGTTGAGTCACCTTCCACCCTGACATTCCTTCTCTTTGACTCTCGCCACAGCATGTTTCCCTCATAGGTGGAGTCACTCTGTCAGCACTTTGTTGTCATTAGCTTGCTTGGGCTGGGAATGGCTCTTAATGAGCCAGCTTGATGCTGCCTGGGTCTCAAGAGTGGGACTGACAGCGAGGAGTTGTGTGCAATAGATGCAAAGACGTGGAGTTTGCAGGAAAGGGTGCACTTTGTGTATACACTCATGTGGAGCTGATGCATATGTTCTGGGTAATGAATCATGCTAGAAGTTTAATTTGAAGTGAACAAGGAAAGAGGAAATTATCAATAGCTTGAAACTGATAGTTGTTGAATGCTCTCAGTTCCCCGTGGATGTTGTAAAGAGCTTGACAAGTTGGCTCCTGTTGCATGTTACTGTTGTCTATTCAGTGCTCTCCTGTGTAGTTTTATTGTATCTTTATTTATAGACCTGGGATGTTAATTGAAACCTTTTTTTATAAACAAGACATGTATGCATGTTAAATACAAAGGCTGCGCGCTCAGAAAGGCTGCAGTGAGTGTTTACCAGAGCAGAGAGTGCCGCAGCTGTTCCCTGGCTCTGAAGCTCTGTGGGGTAGGGACAGACTGTTGTTCATGCAAGGCAGCTGTCTTGGGGAATCTGATGTTTGCTTAAATTGATTTTTTTTGCACGTTTCTTGGGAAAGAGAGTGTTTGACAGTACAAGACCAGCAGACCTCATAAAGGAAAAATTAAAAAAGAAGGGACACTTTTCCCCTTCATTTTAAGGGAAAGCAAATTTATCATCAAAAGCATAAGCAAGCTCTGAATGCAGGGATGTGTACTTCTGTAAGTACCAGAATACAGTGCAGTCTTTTTATAAAAAATTAAAAATAAAAACCAAACCCATCCCCAACCCCTCCCAAAACACCAAACCCATAATCCCCACCCCTCAAAACCAAACATACACACAAAAGACAAACCAGACCAAAACCAACCAAACAAAAAAACAACCAAAACCCAGCCAACCAAACAGGAAAAAACCCCACACCTTGAGGACTGAACTATTGAAGGCAAATCCTGAAGGTCTGCTTTGAAGAAACATTTTCTTTTATTGTGTGAAAACTAGAGTCCAAAAACAGTCCAAAGAAGTTCTGTGATATTGAAAGAAAACAGAATTTCCTGTTGTAATAAAGCGTACTTGAGGAGCCTGTGGACCACTGATTTAGAAAGAACAGGTATAATAGCAAATGGAATACAATTACTTTATGGACTTGCTTTCTTTAGTGTTCTGAAGCTGAAGTCACCTCTCTGGGTAATAAAACCTCTTGTCAATGCAGATACGTAACTCCTGTTAATGCTAGAAAGAGAGGTTTATTACTTATTGGCATAAGATTTAGCTTTATCAATTCCTGACTAGCTTTCAAGCATGAACATTTTTTCAGTAAACCTAAATGTCTTAATAAATTTGTGCTTCTTTAGCAGTGGTGCAAAGTATCACAAAATGCAGTAGCAGCCCTTTCATATGTTGATTTAATTGTGTGTGTGTGTATATACATATACACACACATACATGCAAAAATATAATTCATTTTGAAATTTGGGGCAAGTACCATGAAGTCTGTTGTCTATAGGTAGTTTAAGATGAATTTAAAGAAACAAACTTTCTAAAATGAATACTATTTTAGTGCAGTGCAAAGTAGAGAGTGTCCAAGAAAGGTAAAAAGGGACTGGTCTAGTGCTTGACTTCATCATTCACTCGTTAAAACACAGTGTCTCATGCTTCAAATGTTCTTTATGATGCAGAGATCTCGTTTTGTGAGACGTATGTGACTAGCAGCTCAGGAAATCCTTGTTAGAATGATACCATCATTCATAATTATATATATCTATCTTTTGCACTCTTTGAGGTTATCCTGATGATTCTGGCAGCTAAGGAGGCTGAGCAGCAGCAGCCCTGTTCTTTCAGCAGGAACAGAACTTATTATCTGTGATATCCACTTGCTTCAGACTCTTGTTTTCCTTCCACATGCTGCTGATATTATAAGACCTTTCTACCAAGTGTTGGAGATGTCCACTGACAACTTAAGTCTTTTTTTAAACCTCTTTGCATGTTTTTTTCTGTATTGGAGTGGAAAACTTCACTAAATGACAAGTTCATTTTCAGAAATAAGCACATTTTCCTTTCAAGCCTGTGCTGGGGGAGGGTGAGAGTTCGTATTTTCTTTAGCTTTTATGGTTGACTTTTGAGGCTTTTTACTTGTATGGCTTGATTTATTTTGTTTGTCAGAAATTTACACATTCAGAACTCTACTAACGTGTACAAATATTTACAGATGGCAACAACAGTTTGGAGTAATGTCCTGATAAATAGTCCTCTTTGCAGCAATTAGCAGGGTACCCACAAAGAACTGAAATTACAAAAGGGTTTGCTGAACACAAGCAACAAGAGGAATAGCCTATTCAGTGGAGATGGCTAATCTCCATTACATTTTTCAATTTGCTTTCTCCATCTCATTAGCCTATATTAAGGGAGAGAAGCTTCATCTAAACCAACTTTCTTTATTTCTGGCAGAGCCTTTTGCAGAGCAATTACTTATACCCTCTGGATTAGACCAGCTCAGGGTTTGAGGAAAATTTCACATTTCATGTCTCACCTCTTATTTTGGGATGTTTAAATATGATAAAATTGACATTTTAATGTACTGAGTGAAGGTGCTTCTCCCCACAGCTAAACAAGTATGTTTCTACATACACATTGCATCTCCTCCACAAGGAGGACACAGGATTACTCTAAAGAGACTACCTCTGTTTCTGTTAGGAAAAATAATAGTGTTGGCAATATTTCATATTCTAAAGCAGATCTTCTTTCCTCACCTCTTGGAAATCACCAATTGCAGAAAACAGCAGTCTCTGGGTCAGTGTCTGTGGAGCTTGGGTCGTGGCAATGCTGATGCTTTCATGAGGTGAAAGACCCAGCTGCTGTGACTGGTGCAAACCTGCCCTTGTTCTAGTTCTTTTCCTTGCATCAGGACTGGTACATGACTGTCGGGCAATCCAGACTAGAGGCACATGCACAAATGAAAACTAAACTTTTGGGGCAGAAGGAAGGGGAGGAAAAAGTTAATCTTCAGCCAGATCATCTCCCTCATTTGTCTTATGGTTGCACTGTCACTGATACTGGTATAGTAAGAGGAGAATATAAAATTGGCTCTTTTGACAGCAGCATGCACTTGGGTCAGTGTAAGGCAAGTGTAAAACCACTGCCCAAACCCCAGTCTGTATGGCTTTTCCATTTGGCAGGAGAATTGGAAGCACAGTTCTCCACAGCTTTTGGTTTGCCATTTTAAGCATCTGGCTTAGTTAAAAACATGAATGAAAAGTCCTGTCATTACTTGTAAATATGAAGAGCATGTGGTATGGAATTCATGAAAGATACTGATACTGAAAACAGCTTCAGTTTTTCTAAGGACCTAACATGGTCTGAGGTCCCAGCTGTATTCTGATCTGGTTAGAATATGTCCACAAGAACCACGAAATGACACAAATAAGATGTCACAAATGCTACTTGATTACTGAGTGCAGCTTTTAAAGCCTTGTCCCTTTACCTCCCTTGAGATGAAATTATGAACAGATTCTATCAAGACCCTGATTACTGCAACCTGAATGAATCCTGAAAATACATTGTCTCTTTCTGGAAGTTGTGATGAGCCTCCTAAACAGGCTTCAAATAATCAGGTATTTCAATTTGTCAGGAGGAGGAAAGTGCTTGGGATGTTAGGATGACTGGTTATTGAAGTCTATATACATTGTTACTTATCTGAATGCTTCTATATCTACTATAGCATGGTAGACCTAAGTCCCATAAACATCCAAACAGGCATGTGCCAGTCTGCTCCTTCTTGTTTCCAAATGTTCCTTTGGTTTTTTCCTTTGAGAAAGTCCATTTCAAGTTGCTCTAATCCATTTGACCTCCAATATGTGTGGGCCATCAGCTGTAGTTGTTTCCTATCGGCACTCAAGTGTTTGCAGAGATCATATCCTGATCTGCCCTGATCTAGTTATATAATAAACATACCACTAACTGTGTAAACATTGATTATTCATAAATGATTGCAGAGCAGCTCCAATCCATTATGACAGGATCTTGATAAGACTAAAGCTTGTCTGCATGAACTGTGCTGAAGCAGATTTTGACTACACTGTATTTGTAACGTCAATCTACCTTTGCCCTCTCATGAATTTATGAAATTATTTTGTAATTTGGTTGCCACTATACCCTCTGAAATAGAGGCCGTATACCTCACTAACATAGAATACAATGAAACACGTTTCATCTGATGGACTGACTCCATCAGAGGTTGGAGTTCAATACTCTGACCAAGTTCTTCTAGATGTGCCATATGTAGAGGGTTTAAAGTTTCTTACCAGTTTTACATATTTGAAATTATTTGACGTTACAAGCCATCCAAAAATCAATTGTGAAGCTAATCCTGCATTTCTTGAGCATTCAGTATTCTCACTGAAACCAGTATCTTTGCCTGCAAGGAATGAGTAATTGATTTTCTATTTTTACAAAGAGAAGTGCTCTATAAAAATTAACTTAAAATTCTTCCAGAAAAGTCCAGTTAACAACATTAATGGCTGGGGTGGTGCATTGTAGCCATGCCTAATATCAAAGAGCAAAATGGTGCTGCGTGGTAGGAGTTGGTCTGTAAATGCTGCATGCAGCTGCTGCTCTCTGAGGAGTACAGTATGCCCAGGTGTTGATGACTGGTAAATCCCGGAAGACAACATGCAGGTGACTTCAGGAAACATGATAGTGTTTCATTCCCTTGCACTTCTTCAGTACTAATGCCAAGCTCTCCTTTGGTTTTGATGGGAACAAGTTGCTTTGAGACACTACATTAAGTAGTGTGCCATGGGGACAAGGTGCTCTTCAGTGTCTGGGCAGAGAACAGAAATCACAGCTTCTAAAAAGCTTTCAGACATCCAAAAATAACCTCTAAAGCAAGCTTTGGTATGCGAATCAAAGTTGCATCTAGTGATCAGACAAGAAGAGACCACACTGTTCTCCATGTAGCACTTATCACTGACTTGCTGAGAGTTATTTCAGCCTTAAGATGTCTGTATAAAAGTTTTTTCAAACATCCTTGGTCACTTATCTGGGAAAATCCAGTCTTAACCAAGAAATGAAAAGGTATTACTTGATCTAAAGATATTAAAAGATTGTGTAGTTAAACCAAAATGATGGAAGATTAAGTTATGGCAAATAACAATGTTAAATGAGGGTCAGGTTGCTCTCTTAATCAAATAACTTTGCCAAATATTTACTAAAATAAGACAGACTCTTGTAAAAGTATAAATAGTTTGTTAGTTATTTAAATAAAAGATCCTTACAAACCTTATTTGGTGTGATTCTTTGATAGTGTTTATGAGGGCTTTTTTAATAGCAGGATTTCCATTGTGATTTTACACTAGTAAAAAAGGAGTGACTTTTTTTTCTGGCAAAGTAGATTTTCCCTATAAAAGTTTGATAGAAAACATTCTACTTAGTAAATTATGAGATATGTTACAAGCACTCCATACGTGAACTGTACCACTAAATAAATCTTTAATTAGAAAGGATGTTGCCAGTTGTGGGATTTGACTAGATACTTTGTTTCTGTACAGCAACTTGTAACCAGAAAGTTCTTAATCCCTGAAAAGAAAGTACTTAGGCAGGGAGGAGGAGGAATGCTCTGGAAGAGAAATCTTGCAGTCTTTTGCCCAAACATGTTCTTTGTGCATGCACAAATTTTGCAGGACAGAATATGTTCAGAACAGAGAAGATAGAATTTTTTAATATATATAACACAACATGAATATTGAAAGCACATTTTCAGCCTCCCTGATCTCACAGAGGTGGGAGTACTGGTATTCATGACTTGCTCAGTCCTGTTGTGTGCAATTCAAACACTCCTTAAAAATGCTAAAAAGGAGGTAGAAAATAGAAATTACTCCCTCACAGTGTAGAAGTCCTGCATAAGGAAGTGTAAGCACTTATGAAAAGTAAAGTGTAATTACAGCTTGGACACTTCTTAATATGTGGGAAAGATCAGAGTTAATTAGGTCCCAGTGCCATAGATGTTAACACCCTGTATTCAGTGTATTTGCAAATGGAATGGCGATGGGAAAGTGGTAAATGTTACTGAATATGAATGGATAGTGTTCAGAAAACATCCCTGATAAACAGGTTAAGCAATGACAATTCACCAAAAGGTTAATCTGAATCTTATTCTTGGTTGTCCTGTACCCAGTATATTTCAAGAGGTAGCAACTGTAAGGCCATGGTCCATCTTAGCTGAACGGAGGGCTGCTTATGATAGAAAATGTCACATGAAAAGGTTTGTGTTGGAAAGGGATTGAAACAGAGACTCAGCAATATTTTCAGACAGTCTGTGTATGAAAAACAATTTGGCCTGAAATCTGGAAAGATGAACTGTCTGGCTGCAGATTTGAAAATAGTACTGTGTCTGTGTAAGTTTTGCTGCTCATTTTAGGATTCAGATTGTGTAATCTGTAGTTGTGATGGTGTTTATGTGGGTCATTTATTTGATGCTGGTGGAAGAGGTTATGGGAATAAGATTTACCAACACTATCCAATTCTACTTTTTAGTTTTCCTGTTTTTGTCCAACCTTGCTTGAAGCATCTCTAGGAGTTAGGTGCATATTGTACTGAGGCATTGATGACAAGTATAGAGATATTCATTTCTTTCTTGATGTGAAAATGGCCTACTCTAAAGGGATTTCAACACAGGACTCATAGTAAGTACTGGAATTGCTAGAAGTGACTTAGTCCAAGAAAGAATAGAGCCTGGTGTTCTCCAGGCAAGGTCAGAAAACCAGCTGAAGTCCCAGCTGCAAGCTACCAGAAGCTAGAACCATGAAATAAAATTATAGCTGCTAACTTTATTTCACAAAGGCCCCATCCCAAGGTTCTGCTTGTCTGCCTATCATAAGGAGTAATAGGATACAAAAGTGTTTTTTGTTAAAGACCGAAAAGATCACTGATATGGCCATAAAAAAGGGAGAGTATGCAGCATTCCTAAAAAGACCTGCAGTCAGTCAATAAGAAAATGAAGCTTGCTAGGAGCTAGACTGCCATCTAACTTTTAAGCATAATCTCTGTAATATTGTTTTAAAAGTCTGGAAGTGTTCCAGATATGTAATCATATTACTTGAGTCCAAATGATACCTAAGCAAGTGAGACAATAAAGAGATTAACAGTAGGTGAAGCAGCAAAAAACTTGTCAAACAACTGGAAAAGGACCAGTAGAAATGGAAACAAACATGAGGGGTACAAAACCATGGCAACAGTCAGTGTTGCTGGCTACAATGAGCTTGTATTAACTGGAAATAGAACTAAGTAATGCAAGAGATTGGAGAACAAAAGATAAGGGTAGTTTCAGTCTTTTCTGCTGTAAGCCATGCTGTTTATGGAGGAATACAGCAGAAAGCAGTGCTGTTTAAACAAGCAATATAGAAAGGTGGGAATAGATAATTCTGTGAATGAAATGTGTTCTACATTTAAAACTCTTCAGTGAAAGAAAATTCAAAGCATTAGCAGTTTGTGTTTAACACAGAAAATACTGCTGATGCAAGCAGATTGCACAGGATCTTTCCTGTGCAAGCATCTGCAGAACAATCAATCATGATTAAATGGCAATCTTTAACTGGTGGCACTGTTTACATGAAAGGTGATTCCAGTGCTAAAGCCATGTGAAATATAATGGCAAAGTGAAATGTCTTTTTAGTAGGAGAAAGGAGAGACAAGCAATAATAGCAAACTTGCAATACTTGAGGAATTAGGAAAAAAACTCCTGAAAACAGGCAACAGTAAAGAAAGTAAACAGCAAGATTGTGCAATTCTGTTAATGTGTTTCATGGGCTTGGCAGTTTGCCAGTACTCTGTACTGCATGGCTCTGCTTCAGCAGCTCTTAAAGCATGAACGTACCTTATACCCATATGTTTTCTCAAAGAGTTAAGGTTGTGTGTGGAAATCCAGCTGGGCGCTAAAGTAATGCTTCAGCCTATGTGCTCACAGGTTTCCTACCATGATCATGGGTGGATTTCTTGCTGCCTTACACTATGTTCACATACATGCTACAGATGGTCCCCTTGTGGGCAACAAATTTGGGTCTTTTTTCTGTCTATGAGCCAGCTATTAATAAATCTTAGAGGTTTCTACTCTTTAGTGGATTTGGTAGAAAAGGTTAAAAGTGGTTTTGGGTGGGAGTAAATAAGTTCTAGATGTACAAAAATAAGAGCCGCTCATTAATGGAAGGAGAAATGTATCAGTTGGCTAACCAAAGGGTGTGTTGCTTTAAGTGAAAGAACATGTTGGACAGCAGAATGGATGGCTGGGACTCATTTGATTGTAACACTAAAAGCATCAGACAATAGCGTCAGAATTTCTGCAAAGCTGAGAAATTCCCAAGAGAGCATGCTCATCTGCTGACTTGAATGAAATAGTGGGAAGAATAGCATCAGCCAAATGACTTTAATCTAGAGTTGCTCCAGCAAATGCTATTTGATGAGGCAACATTCAGAATATTCACTATAAATAAACTATTTGGACAGCATTGATTCCTGTCTTCTATTAGCACTTTGCATACAGCGTTCCACTGGACATAAACACAAATATTTGATGGCCATACTATATTTTCACGAAAAAATTGAAGAAACACACCAAAGCTGCATGCTAAAGTCTATGCTCTCTATTTAGAATTGAGACAACACACACTTTCTTTTTTACTTTTTCTTAAATTGATAGGAATCACAGATACTGGGGAAGTACAGAAATGGGAAAAGGCCTGCAACAAACATGAAAAAGTAGAGCAACAGTAGGTATGTTAGTGCCCTACAATGGAGGAGATGTTTCTTGCACATTTACTTTTATGTGGAAACCCTTACTTTAACATGTAGCCGAAACTACTTTGCTATTTCTTCAAAGATGAAGATGGATGGGAAAGTGACCTGCTTTTAAACCACCTTGGCAATGTTTTTGCATTATCCTAAAGTCGAACTGTTAATCACCTATTTCTGATCTGAATTTCAGCACTGATGTTGCAGCAGTAGTAACAGCCAAAGAAAATTTTCCAGCAAAATGTAATCTCAAAAGCATTGAGCAGAGCAGAAGAAATAATTTGTGTTCAAAAAAATTACAAACAAGTAGATATATGTGCTTCATATATGCATGGGCTGGAGTTTTGATGTATCTTTTTTTAATGGCTGTGTGTTATCTGTGAATTTGAAAGTATAGCCTGATACTTTTGTTCTTCTATTAAAATCAATTAGAAAAAATTCCTGGCTCTCCCACATCCTAGTCCCTTCATCCCCCTGTGTTCTCCTTATAGTTCATTATCCTTTGGGTTGTGCTCTTGCAATTGTTGATGCAGTTGTGTGTTAGTCTGCCCATCTGAAGTGATACATCAAAGTCTCAAAAACAGGGGAGGCTTCTTTTTTCCAGTGGTTGTCTTTGCAACAGGGTCAAAAAAAGAAGCTATGCCAGTGTGAGGGAAAACGGAAGGAGGAGTATAGGGGATGCTACTCTGCAGGAGGGGTCCTCTTAAACCAAGTGTGTTTCTGGAGGAAAGGTATTCTCACTGTATCCTTCAGGCACTGCATGTCAAGTGTTTGAAGTCTGTAGATTACTGTCACAATCTAGAAGGTAAATGTAGTGAAGCCTACAATTGCTCATACAATTTTTTTTTTTTTTTAAGTGATCCTAAAAGTAATTTAAGGAAACTAACTAAAAGCTGTGGCCATAAGAATCTATGGCATTTCTCCCCAGGACAGAGATTATCCTTCAATTCCTACTTTAAGATTTAATTTGAAACTGAACTGCTATTGGGGACCAGAAATAGCTCAGCCAAGTCTATTCTGCAAAGAGCCTCAGAGCAAAGAAATTAAGAGATTAGTTGTGCCAACTTGCCAGGAGGCTATTGCCTTATATGTAATATAAAAATTGCAAATGGGAACTGAATTATGAAACTGTGCACAGTTATAGAAAGACATGAATAGCAGCAACAGTAGAAGGCACAAGTGAGTCAACATTGGAGTCGGCATTGCCCCGCAAAGCCAGGAACTGACAGCTGACACACTGTTGTTGCTTTGTACTTTGGATTAAAAATGTACCATCAGGCAATACTGTTCTGTGATGACTGGATTGCTATGTGCTCTGACATATCCAAACCCTGAATTCCTTCTCCAAAGAAAGGGTTTTATTTGGAAAATCTTTGTTAACGATTCCTCTTTATCATCTAAGAAGAGGTGGCTTGTACATGGGAGACTACCTAGCCCAGGAAACCTGGGATGAACTGCAGGTCCAGTGGCCTGAGCCTGGAGGTGAGATGGGGTCTGTGTTGCAGAATTTGGACAGTGATCCTGGTTCTTTATTTCTCTGAAGACTCCTGATTGTACATGACGCCCTCAGAAAGACGCTTCTGTCACGGATGTGCATGTGTTGTGTACGTCCCATACAAGAGGTAAAGTAGTCTAGTCACTGTGAGGGGAATGGGGATATAGAGACTGTTCCTCCCATGGCAGCTGCAGGCGTCTAGAAGTGGACAAAATGGGTTCCCTAATGTATGCTGGTATCTTATTTAATATAGATAAAAGTAGTTTTATTTACGCTAACAAAGGAGATAGCTAATCTGTGGAGCTTCTGCTCTGATTTTAATGTCTCTGCATGTTTCTTTTACAGCCGGGACTTTTTTTTTTAATAAAAGCATGGCCAAATATAAAAACTTTAAATGATTGGTAAAGTTAAATTAGGAATAAAAGCTTGTTCTGTGTCTGCCTCAGTTCCCAATGAAGTAAAGATATTCAAAAGCTTACAAGCACATATTCTAGTTTTTTGTATCTAAATTATTATTATGTTGGTATTATGATTTGCTTTAGATTTAGAAACATCAAGTACTGAAAAAATTTTAGATTTCTGTGTTTATTTTCTGCACAAAACCACCCACAATTCTCTCTGTAGAATAACATCACTTTCTATCAGTGCAATCATTATCGGGAACAAAAAATCAGTATGGCCAAGTATTCCCCACTGCCTGCAACCAGGTGGGAGGTCGTAGGATAAATATGATTAGCCTGCATGCAGATGGAAGTAGGATACTGAAGGAGCTTGGCTTTTTCTCTCTCCTTTTCATTGGTATCTCAAAGAAATAAACCTGTAGAACTCAGAAAACCTTTTTGATTCCAGCTTCAGAAGTGCAAGAAATGGTCTGGAGAAGTAAAAAGGAGTCACTTTGAATTTTCTCTGTGAGACAGTAGATATAAATATTTCATTTCAGCATTCAAAAAATTGAAATTCCAATGATAATGAAAAATTCAACCAATGAAAGTTTATATTTTGACCTTTTAAAACATGCTATCTAAAATCTTGACATGTATGCAATGTTGGACCCAAATCAAACTTGCTGACTTAGACATACACAATTTTGACATGTCAAAGCTGGGTTTGAGTTTAGGGGTTTTTTCTTTGGGGCTTTTTGGAGGGTTTTGATCAGGATATGGTATTAAAAATAGCTCTTTCCTATAAGGATTTTTTGATAAATGGAGATCTTTTTTCTCTTGAAATGAAAACTTTCTACTGAGACATTGCCCCAAACTTCTCACTTCCAGGTTTTGAACTAGGGACTTGAGCTATCCCTAATCTTATCAAATGTCTCTCTGACAGAATGCGCCCTCAAACGAATGCCCTAAAATGAAATTAAGGAAATTTAACTGAAGTTGTTCATTAAAAAAATTCCTTGATTAAAGGATAAATTGTCAATGCTAAGGAAAATCAGCTTGAGGTTTTGCAGCTATTTGTTGGGAATCTTAGTATGGTACAAACAGATTTGGGTTAAAAGACAGACATATAACAGCTGTATTGCTGGAAAATTGGGAGATTTTCTTCTGGCTTAAAATATTTAGAATAAATGTTTTTTAAAAAGTCTGTTATAATTCAAAATGGCCTCAAGTGAGTAATTCCATTATCTTCAGGGGAATGAGGACTTTTTAACTGTTGCTAGATCTTGTTCTTAACTTGTTATGTGTTTATATACCTGATACAGGAAGAAAAGAAAAAGGAGAAAATCCTGAATTCTGAGGAATGCAGTTGAAGTTACTTGGGTCCCTTAAAAAAACAACTTTATAAAATATGAAGAAAAATAGCTCTGTCAAAAATCTAAGAGGATTTGATTTCTAACTTTAGCATAACCAACAGATCTAGCTATTTGCTTTTTTTTTTTTTAATTAATAAAACAGGTGGGGAGTGGTGGGTGGAGGAGCTTGTATTGTGAAAAAATTGTCATATCTTGATCCTGCCACAAACACTTCAATTATGAAGAGCTGCTTGGCATCCTAGCTCTCAGAGAAAGTCTTGGGAAGGCAGAAATTAAGATGGTTACTAACATACGTGTACTAAACAACAATTTGTGACAAGCAACACTGGTGGAAACTCAAGCACTTGCTTGGGCATGAAATGGGATGAAATTCAAAGAGCTGGTGGGATTTGGGAGGTCTGGTCTCCTGGGAACAGCATGTGTGTGGATTCTGCCACCAACAGTGTAGGAACCTCCTTTGCAGTGATGTTTGTATGGGTTGGACACTTCTATGCTGCTTCCTGTACTAGCTAAACTTAGAAGAACTTGCTGTTCTTGCAACATTGCTTGTAAAATTTGTTCAAAACTATCCAGCTAGCCTCCCTCTTGCAGAGTTCCCAAGGCTGGAGATAACACCACCTTAAGTGGCCACTATGAAACTCACTATCTCTGTTACACTGGAGCTTTCATGCAAAAGTGAACTACATGGCTCGGGGTAAGGGAGAGGATGTGTGTTTCCAGCTTCCACGGAGAAATGTAGCTCTTCGTGTTTTGGTCAACAGCTCAATGCAATTCCTTCAGGGGCAGGGGATTTGCAAATATTTGACGTATCTGAACTTAGCATGTTGAATCCTCAATGGAGTCTCTCTTTGCTTAAGCCGCTCCATTTCCACACTACTCCTGGGTGCTGGGAGACAGCAGGTATCTTGCCCAGGTCAGTGCACCTGTCCCAACCCAGAACTCTAGGACTGAGCAGCCTGTTCTGCAGCAATATCTCTAGCCAATTGGAAACATTTGGCACCAGATCCTAAGAACAAGACACCTCTCTGTAGATCCAGCACTCCCAAAAGTAAACCTACTCTCCTTCCATTGCTCAGAGTAGTCACCTGGTCAGAAATGAAGCAGCTTGGGAATATTTGGGTCATAGAGAAGCTGGGATAGGAGAAGAGAGGGAACAGGGCAGGTTGACTCTTCTGAGTCATGTTTGGTTGGAGTCCTGCTCTTCTACATTCTGTTGCATCCCAGTGACCCACAGGCACTTAAACCACAGTGACCACTTAATCGTACATGCAATATGGTGTGCTGAGCTACTTTAAAATACTTGATTTCAGCTCAGTCCCATTCTGCAGGCCCAGCAGTAGGCTTGCTTCAGTGCCTGCCTTATTTTCCTTTCCCAGACTAACTCTTTAGTGGAGTAATCACTGCACAAACTCCAAAGGCCAGGGAGCTGCTCTGCATTCCAGTTTCACAGGAAGTAAAATCTGAGCTTGCCAAGTCTGCTAGCTCAGCTGTGGCTGCTCAGCATCCCAAATTCCTGAGCCCATTAGTGGGGGTTACGTAAGAAGCACACGCCAGCTCTATGACTTTTTTTTTTAATACAGAAAACCAGAAATGAATGAGTGTGATGTGGCAGGAAGCAGCTTGTATTAAAGGCACAAATGGAGATTGGAAGATGACAGTAATATGTTTTCAGTACTAAGTTAAAGCAATGAAATACTCACTTGAGCAGCAACTCTGAGGTCCCTGAGGCTGCCTTTAAAAGGTAAAAATGAAGTAAACCTCAAAAATTGCATGGTCAATTTATTTGACAGCATGAGCTTAAATTACCCTAACAGCTGGTTTTAGAAACTGTTCTTTTAAGATAGAAGTATTGAGACAGCTGTCTTTCTTTTTGGAAACATGATGATAAAAGTAATAGGGTTACAATAGTAACCTCCTCCTGCAAGGAGATGAATCGTTAAGATTTGAAGCACTGTGTCAGCCCCGAGTGCACCATCAGCCCTGAGAAGCCTCCCCTGGGGCTGTGTTTCAGCTCAAGCTTTAGAAGTGTTCCTGTCTCCAGCCCTGGCCCTGCCTCCTGGATGGGTCTCAGGTCTGTGTTGTAGCCTTGTCTTCATCTCCATCTCCTTTTGTTACTGACTGGGCCCTCAGAATAGACACCTGGACCCAGTTTATCTCCCTTTCGCTTTAGTGGGAACAGCCGATGTGCCAGCACCCAGCTCTGTCTGCCCTGTTAACATGCTGGGAGATTGTGTCAAGTCTGCATTGTGGTCACCTCGGTTCCTGGCTCACATCCCTTCATGAAGCAGCCTTGCTCCTACTGCTCCCTGGCATGCTACTCTTTACTGGCCTTCAGCGAGCATCTCCTTGCTGCTGAATTGCAGCCGACGCTCATGCTGGACAGTACTGGACATCTGACACTTAGCAATACATGCCAACTCTGCAGCACTTGTCTGCTGAAGACCCTGCTCTTCAAACTGCTACAGAGGCTGATGGAAATCAACTTCATCCTGAGTAGGGTTGTGCCATTCACAAGGGGTAACAAAACTTCTCAAGGTGTCTGGCTGCACGTGTTCTCAAACTAAGCTGACTGACAGTGTGTTTCCTGACCACTCTTTCCAGGTCATATCTTTTCCAGTGTACTGGGGGCATTGAGTACTTCTTGGGATGAGCTCAGACTTTTGTTTAACAAATTTCCTGTTGTCTTTATGACCAGAGCAGGAGTGAACACTCAGTTTCTTCAGAGTTCTCCCTTCAGCCTGTTACCAGATTTGGAGCTCTTGCTGCAAGTCTGAACCTTGCTGATGTTTGTTGACTAGTATTTTATAGCCTGCGGTGATATCTGGAGTCCTTCAGGGCTCAATAGCTATAGGGCAGGTATCTTAGACTTGAGGTGGCAGAACTCTTAAACAAGGTACCTGTCTTAGTTTCCCCAAAAAGAGAGGAGATGATACAAGGAGGAAAATTCTTCATCCACTTTACACCAGGTGTGAAAGTTGGGGGATACTTGATCTCTGATGGGTAGGGTTGAGACAGTTGTGATCTCCTCTTCTAGAACTGAAAAACACAGTTCCTGCCTACTTTTTCTGGTGTGAGCAACCTAAAAAAAAAGCCTGGCAAGCAAATGGGACAGACTAGGATCCTGCCTCCACCCTTGCTGCAGTGGAGGGTGAGGTCAGTGGTGTGGGTGCTAAAGAGCAGGCTGTGCTGTACTAAAACCTGGTGTTGTGTGCATGTTCCCTTCCCTCCTTCCCTCATACTGGCTGGCCCTAAGTGTCTCTGCTTCAGAAGGCAAGACGTCCCCTGGTAGAGCCCCCCTGAGCCTTGGTAGCTCTGAGCTTACCTGCCAAGGTTGTGCTCGTGTATTGTAGACAGGCTAACCCTACCTGAACCAGGACCTGCAGCTCCAGCAGCACAGCAATGGCTGGGCTTCGCCTGGATGAAAATTACCAAATACTATCTAAAAGTAAATCTGTGTTTTGAAAGAAATGTACAGCAAAATCTTGCTAAAAATCGGTGATTTCTGAACTAAGGTGTGAGATGGTCCTTTCTAAAGACTAATTAGAAATAGGAGGGAGGAGGGGACAATGTGTCTGTCCTCTAGCATTAGAATCAAAGTACAAAAAAGATGGAGGGGAATTGGGCCATAATTGATTTACCAGGATGCTACAGCTCTCATTTCACTGTGCTACAGTAATAACTAAATGAAAATCCAGATCATGCCTGAGCCCATGAAGAAATAAACAGTTTCTGTGTATTTCAGAGAAGAATGAATTTCACATTGCTGTCATTCCCAGTGGTTCCTCAGTTTACTTGGAGATGGTTGTTATCAGGATAGTACATTTTTAAAAGATTAACTACATTTGTTTTTGTTTTGAAATGACATACTTCTGTCATCATCAACACCCTAAGCAAGACACTTTGTAAACTTTGCTTGTATTACAGTTTTATAATGACAAAACCAGACTAAAATAGAAGTATGACATTTAGAAGGTTATAAGGTACTGCCTCTATCTTTTGGGGGTAAATTCTCTGGTTCCTCTGAAAGGATCATTAATCCAATGCTGCAGAGTTCTGGTGCCTCAAACACTGCTCCATCTGAGAGATCACTTAAAAACTATGGCTCTCTAGGGATAATGAGAAGTATCTCACACACTTCTAGCACTGTTTATTATTGTGAAAGCTAATGGAAAAATCAGATTTGGAAAAGATATTATGCAGATTCTGTGCTACTAGAAATCCAGTGATTTTATAAAGAATTTTAATCCTTTCTGCTACAGATCCATTTCCTTGTATTTTGCTGTGGGCTTTCTCTGTACAGAGGCGGGGGGATTTGTGTGAAAATGCAAGCAGAGCTTTGGTCCTTTGTGCTGGCCTGACCAGGCAGGTACAGCAAATGCTTACACAGGCTGTTGATCTTTTTTAAGTCTGATTTTAAAATCATGTGTAGAGTATTTAATAGAAGGAATTTTATAAACAATATAATATACAATTTATCTTTTATAGCTTTTATAATCTTTGTTGGTGGTGAGATTTTTTAAAAACTATAAATGAAAATGTTTCCTAGTACACTTAAATGCTCCATACCGCTTTTTCTTTTTTTCTCTATCTGGGGCATATTCCTACTGTTTGGATTGCTTACACTTATGTATGTGCATTCAACCCTATGATGAATGATCACCCCTTGTGCAGCTAAAGTTTTTGGGGAACCAGTCTGTTTCAGCAAACTCAACCAGGTAGGAAGGGAAGAATCTGCACATATCACTGCAACTCTCACATGTGAAGGGAGTAAATTCATTTTACATTTTAAAAGAAAGGTTTAGGCTTTCTTCCATTAATTCCTCTTAAATGGATCGTTTAACTTCCTTCTTCACTCTATACTTCAGAAGGTAGGAAGGACTAGAAAATGTGCTGTTTTTTTTTTTTTATTGTGGCGAGACCTGAGCATCTTGTGACCATCTTATCTTTTCCTCCCAAATGACACGTGCATCTGCAGCTTTTTGGAAAAGAAAACTGTAAGAAAGAGGTATTTTCAGTGTAACTTGATTAGCAAGTCAGTTGCTGTGTGTCCAGAGCACCAGCAAAGGATCTGTGTGCCAGTTTGTCTTTGTAGTCAACAACCTTTTGCAGGAATATACTCATTTATTCACAGACTGCTTATGTACCTCTGGCGTAGACTTTTTTTTTTAACCAGCAGATCTTGCAATCTATTTCACAACCACCCTTATCTCCTATGTGTGTTGCTTGCCAACTGTAATTAATGGACTGAGTTTTGCAGGCAATGCATGAGCATGTCTATATATGTCCTAATTCTGGCAAAAGTTGCATTACCAGTCCTCACTATGAGCTGTATTTCTGTATGAAATCCTAGCATGCACGTGTGTATTGAGCAGGCTGTTGAGATGGCTGTTGGAAACTTATCTTTAAAGCTTCGTTGCAAGCCAGAATATTTTGAAACTTGGCATGCTGCTTTTGGAGTGGGTGCAGTTCATTTTGTTAAATCTGGGTCTGTCTCCTGCTCTCTTTTTATAGTCCAGGTTCCCTAGGGTAGAGGGAAGTGCCTAATTGCAAATCTGTCTTGCCAAGTACTTGGCAGCTAGAGCTTCCCCCCACAATGGAGTTCGTCTCCAAAGCAGATAACGTCCATTTGGAATAACCTGACACTTTAGGCTAGAAAACTCAAGTAACGTATTCATTTCTAGGCACTGTGGATACAATACTTTAACATGTTAGTTGAAAAGTGTGTCATGTAACAATCTTGACTATATTTTTCACGTTCTCTTGCATTTTTATTCTTGCTCACTATTGGTTTAATGTGGCATTTTAGGTCAATAATCAGGTTATGAAAACATTTTGTACCTATGTAACACACAAATATATATATATATTTCATTTTCAAGAAATTTACGTGCTTTATTTGAATCAACTGAATTGCTAGAGTTTGAGAAGTACTTTTATGGCTTTGTGTATGTTGTAGAAATCTGGCATCTGAGGCAGTGTTTGCAGTATGCGCATTCCAAGGAGCACATATCAGTAGAGCAGAGGTACCAGCAGAGTTGAGAGCCTGCAGTTGCTGTAGTCCATCCTGTAAATCTGCAGTACTGCCGAGTCAGCACAGGCCCCACTCAAGCAGAAATCCAAACATCTGTTTAACTTTAGGCATATGCTTAAGCTTCTTTGACGTGAGCTGCTAAGTAAAGGGGGTGCTTTTTTTTTTCTAATCACTATTCTGAGGGCTTTATTTGACAAGGTTATGCTTAGGAAGCAGTTTTCAAGCAGGATGGAGCTTGTTCCCTAGCTTCAGCCTGCCTTCATTTAGCAGGGTGAGGTGTAAGCGTGCAGTTCCCCAATTTTCTCTCCTTTTCTTCCTCTGTGTAGGTTAAGTTTGTAGAGGGAGGAACCTTAGCTGCCTCAGCCTGAAAGAGAGCTGTAGCTTGTTCATCAAAGTCTCTGGAGAAGGATGGGATGAGGACTGCAGGGCTGCTGAGCGCACACCCGTCTTAGCCTACATAGAGCCTACAAAATGCTTGGTGTTCTCGTTTCACTTTCAGATGGTGTGGTGTGTTCAGTAATACTTCAGTGCGTAGGCTGACCAGTATTCATGCAATTATCTGAGGGACTCTGGCTGTGAAAAATTGCAGTTGACTTGTTCCTTTTACTCCTCCAAGCTATGAAAATAAATAGCTCTTCCTTTTGGATTGAATTCCATCCCCATTTCATTATGTTGTTGCTCCTCCTGCGTGCTTTTCTTTCATCTATTTCCTTCTGCCTTTTGCCTGTCTAGGCTCTTTCTGTACTCATGCTGATTATTAGCTGGAATAGTCTGTGTACGTTCATTCTATATATTCTATAGAAAAGCTCTGAATTAAAATCTCAGTTCTCCTAGCCCTTATGATAGCAGGGTCAAAGAGAATGTTTTGAGGACTGTGGCTGAAAATTCTTATGGGAAATTACATTCTTGCCCTGACATTGATGTAATATCTGAAAAGCTACTGGCAAAATAGTACTAGTCTGTTGGAGCCTTTCCGTTGAGCTCTGTTCCCCTTGATGGAGGAAACTGTTGCTTTGTTCCACCCAAGTGATGGAACTCAACTTGGAGGCCTCTTCTGACTCTGATCACCAGCAAGTTTGGAAGACTTGTTAAAGATCTCTCCTGTGCTTAGGTCTGGTATACTTAATTATGTGTTATAAATTTTGATAAACTCTCCTTTTTGGTAGGAGAATGCGGAAGTCAAAGGAAGGGGTTGGGAGGGAAACACCTTTTGCTTATTGCTACTAAAAAGACTGAATTCTGAACCAGGGGAAGTAAGGCTTGACAACAAATGGTATGTTGCTATTAACAGACCAACAGGAAGATCTCCCACCAGCTGAGTGGGGGGATGTTAATGGCTCGTTATAGTTTGTTTGATGGGAATGGAAATTTATTGTGGTATCTGGTAGTATCCATCTTTCAGTTCTTCATCTGTTTTGATAAGTAAAAAATCTCGTGCTGCTGTATCCAGCTCCATTCCTCCTGATAAATAAGCTGCATATCTTTAAAAGCCATCTATCACCCTCTGTTTGTCAGTTTTATAAACTGGGTGAGATTAGTGGAAAGAGAAAGGGAGGAGGGTTGCTGCTCGCATTGTGTGCAGGGCCTGACGGCATCAGGGAGGCAGCAAGCTGCTCCTGCTGAGCAGGGGGCTGGGGAGGGTGGGCGAGGGGGCCACCCCACCAGGGCACTTCTCTGCTGCTGCATCCACAATTGCAGCTCCTGCCATGAAATTCTGCATGGCCTCAAGCGTGAGGGACACCTGTGCACGGTGCTGTGATGTTCTCTGGGTAGCTGCTGGAGCTGATTATTTGGACCAATGTTAACTGTTGAAGAATGATTTCTTCTGCTTGGCTATAAGTGGTGCCCTGGAAGAGCTGCTCTCCTGGTAACCACCACCTTGAGAGCCTGCAGCCAGCAGAGCTCCTCCTCTGCTTACGCAGCTCCCTTGCTCAGTCATATGGGACACTTTGTGCCAGTTGCAGTGCTTCTGGGACCATGAGTTGCCTCTGCCACAAACACTGAAACTAGCAGAGCTAGCATAGCACTACATCCCCACTTTCCTCCATCCCTTCCTTGGCAGACTACCAGAAAGCAATGGGCATGGAATGCCTGCCACCCAGGTACATAAAGCCATAAGAACAAGCAGAATCATCTTGGGCTGACTTACCCCAGCCTCAGCACCTAACAGTGATTTTTGAAACACACATGCACACACAAATGAGGCCACAAAGCTATCTTGGGGCACTGCTGATCAGAGTTGTCCTGTTCTCTGAGAGGTAAGCACTCCTCCCAGCATCTGTAATGTCTGCAGGTGTGTTTCTTGCTACCTGAATTTAACTCTTGACCTCTTATTTAATGTAGTCTTAACTTTTACAGAAGCCTTTGTCATAATTTGCAGTAAAATTATGAGGAGAAATTATTTTCCATACTCCAGCTTCTTACACTGGAAGATACAAAATAGAGGTGCTGGGATTAACCAAAGCAACGTGCATTTGGCTGAATCATAGCACTGAATTTCTCCCCTAGGTATTCTGAGACTTCTTTGAATGTTCTAAATTAGCATTTCACTTAGGCTGATACTAGCAATAGGGGATGAGTAACATTAATGTTTGAAAGTTGTGTGGTAAACCTAATTTTCAGGTTTGCTTGCCAAATCTTAGCATGTATTGAGGCACTTAAAATTGACATATAGATGTTGTAGCTACAGTTTAAATGTGTGGTATGTCTCAGCATTTCATGGCCCTGTAATATACAAATATTACAGGGTTAAAAGCAGCAAGTTGTAAGCATGATGGTATGGCTACCTCTTTTGAATGATTAGTGCATGATAGAACAAAACAATATCATCTCACAAACTGTGATTGTGGTCAGAGAAAGATTCACTTGAAAGATGATTGGTTTGATAGAATAATTTTATTTTTTTACCTCAAATTTTACTAGGAGGCTGTAGGCAGAGCAAACCATGTCCAGATTATACTCTCATCTCCGAGGGATAAGCAAATAGTCCTCAAGATGGTATGAGAGCAGGAGCTGTGTGGTTCAGCAGCAGTCAGCTGGAGTGGCACAGTAATGTCCTACCAAATTCATTAGGATCCAAAATGGCTAGAAACAGTAGGTTTTATTAATTTTAATGTGCTTTATGAAATTTGTAGGTAATGATGGGAATATAGTCCTGGAGGACTACTGGTCAAGTATATTTGCATTCATGTCCAAAACAATTTACTAGGGATTCTGCAGTCCTCATTTTGCTGGCTGTTAAGAGATTTACTGTATCTAAGTCACAATGCACCAAATTAATTGAATAATTTATTTTTAGCAAACAAAAATCATGGCAACTAGAAGGTAACTCGAACCTCTCTCCCCTCCCAGAGTGGGCTGACTGTAAGTGAATATTCCAGAATACTGTGATTTTTACAAAGGCAACCGGGATAAACACCTATAAATTCAAACTGCATACTGTTTTTTTCATGAAGCAGCTATAATGAATGTGAGTCAAGTTACAGAGCTAGTTGCGAGCAGACCCACAATGGAAAACATATGCCAGATTGCACGTGAAGGATCCCAGCGGGCGATAACTGCTTGGCTATAAGCTGTGTGCAGGACAATTCTGTGCTGTGGTGAATTCCCCATGGTAAAATACCCTAGTTCAACCCATTAAAACAAAAAGGGCTAAAGGAACAAAAATGTCCCTGATCTGAGTCTGGTATCCCCCTGCAGCTATCCCAGCTATTGTCGTTTCCTCACTTCTGGGACGTGGAAGGAGCCCCATGAGTAGCTAAGGCAACCTGTGGGAGTGGGCTGGCAGTCAGAAGGCATAATAACTCTTTGGAAAGTTTAGAGAGCAACTTTGAAATTAATTTTACAGCTGAATATGAATCTGGTGAAAGAAAAACATGTTGATTTGTTTATAGAAGCATGAAAAAGGCTGGCTGTAACATCTTGTGTCCTCTGAGTGAAGTGTCTCACTTCAGTGCTTTCCTCCAGTGTAAGACAGAGAGGTGCATAGACACACAGAAACTTCAGCAGAAGTTAGACTTCCCCTTTCATTTGAAATTGGTATTCTCAGATCAGGTAAGACAAGACTATGGACAAAAAGAAAAGAAAGGCTACAGAGAACTCTGGAATTTCTTACCTATGCTGTCAAGTCCAACTGAGAGGTTTTGATAAGGAAACAGACCTTTGAAACAAGCAAATGGACGATAGAACAGAAGCAGGACTCAAGGGAGGACTCATACAACATTTGGAAATGGCAATAATTGGTGGTTTGCACATAACACACAGTAATGTTCAAAGCAGCAAAAGAATCATTAAAGACAACACAGGTGCAGGAATCTGATCCTCTGGTAGGATTTTTTGGAAGAGGTGGTGAAACAGGAACAGAAAGTATGAGAGATTTTATCTATCTGTGGCATTCATTATATCAAACTATATAACCTTTCATCATAAAAAGTTAATTTTCTCCAAATATTCCAATTGTTAGGCTACATCACTATCCCTTCACACTAAGATGTAAAACTAATTATGTGTTATTTGTTACCAATAGTTTGTTTATGTCATATAAAAGAAGTGGACCAAATGGATACTTTAGGTAAAACACTCCTTAGCTCTAGCATTTTTGAAACAGATGTTTAATTAGGTCTTAGATTAAAATCCAACTCTTCTGAAATCCGTGGAAGAACTTTATGCAAGAAAGCAAATAACATGTAACAAACCCACTCTCTTCCTTGACACATCCCCACAGGAGGATTTAAGTCTTTCCATAAATGGAATAAACAATACTCTGGGGATACTCAGGAATGCTGATAGTGGTTAGTTTTTGACATGATACAGCAAAGCATTGTATAGGGATAATATTCTTGCAGAGCCAAAGGATATGAAAGTAAAAAGGGCTGAGTCATGGAAAGGCAGAATTAAAGACACATTTAAAAACTCTTGGCTATCTGGGCTATGCTGTACCTTTCTGATCCAAAACACCTAATTTACTGGACCCTCACTGCAGTGGTACCAGAAATTTTTTTGTTACCAGAGTAACAAAACTTTATATGATAGTCTTCATAAGAGTATGATCAAAGGGACTATCCAATTCCCCTGCACTGTGCGAGGGCTGCCAATTTAAATATTTACTACTCCTTGAACTGGCCAGCCAGGAATGCAGCAGCAGAAAGGAGTATGAACCATATACGTACTGCTACTGACCTGGTACCTGTTCTGTTTTGGAGTACAAGAGGAATTTGAAGTGAACATGCTGTGGCTATATTAGTAGAAAAACTCACTATGTGCTTTAAAACACGCACATACACACACAAACCCCAACAAAACCCCAACAAACCCAAACCAACAGAAAACCCACTAACAACTATGCTGCAGTAAGAGCATTGCTTGAGTAATGTCTCAGAGAACTATCCTTCCTATAAGCCTACCAATGGAGATATATTGTTTCATTGTAGAACAGGAATTCATGAAGCTATTTATTAATGTCCTTTAAAATGCTATTGTTCTCTTAAGTGGCTTCAATGGTTAGTCTTTTTTTTTCTCCCCATAGATGAAGTCTTTGAAATGTGGTGATAAAACTGTTCTGTGAGCTCTGCTTTTAGGAGGTAGGAAACATTCAGGTGTGCCCTGCTGAATGCAAACACTTTCTTTTACATATGTCATCTAGTTCAGAAGAACATACATAGCTATTTATCACCAACAAATGTTTCAGGCAAGCTCTCTAGGCTTTTTTTATTTTGCAGACTAGAAGTAAATAATGGTCAGAAAGATGCTAGGAAAATAAATAATTTTTGTAAAGGCAATGTTATTTTGCTTGGCAATAATATAAAAAATGGGATGTTTCACCATAGGTAGAACAAATTATAAAGCTCACCGTGGGTTTGATGTGTGCCTTATTCCTGCAAAACCACAATACACTGATTGCTAGAGTACCCATGTCAGAGGTGTCCTGGAATGAAAATCTCCTTCATGTTCTGTGTTAAGGTCCAACATAGCTCCTAATCATAGGAACTTGGCTGAATATTAGGCAGTTATGGAAACACTTCAGGATCCCATCACACCTGATGGCCTTGAAGGTCACTCAAGGATTCAGGGGAACCTTTTGCACCTGCACAGGAAGTCTTGGCTGTGTATTGGTTCTGCATTGCTTTTACTTCCAGGAGAGCAGAGAATACATAAAGTCTAGATATTGCAAATACATAAAATAAGGAGGATCCTAAATATTCTCAGGCAGAATATTGATGACCAATTTATTATCCACATAGTATTCGCTTTAAATAAACACTTCTTTGAATCCAATCTCAAAAGTGATAGGTCTACAAACTCAATAGAATTTAGAATTTTATTTACTCCTTGTTATCAGTATTATCTAGAAAAACTTTTTTGCTGTTTTGCGGGTGTTTCCTCAGGCATTCTTGTTTCCTAATGATATTTTTCCTAGTTGTAAATTATTATCAACTTAACCTGTGCCACAATTTCCTTGCCTAGCTTAGTACCGCGAGTAAGCTATTCTCTAAGTTCTCTATGTCTCTCTCTGTCTTCCCTATGCTAGATACACATACATATTTAGATTTGTTCCCAGCATTCCATTCTCAGGATTCTAGGTATCAGTTTCTCTTCATCTTCCCAACTCCATGCTGGTTTTTGCTGCCTTGTCATAGCATGGTGTCCAGAACTTAAAAGTAATGCAGCTGCAGCCTCATGACTGCTGAACATGTGTTGCAGCAATGTCATTCCTTTATGGAGTTTCTTCTAATTGCAGCTCATGCATATTCAGTTTATAAACATCTCAAATAATGAAACGAAAATTTAAAGAAATCTTGGTACTCTGCTCTTATCGATGGCTTTGGGTGATTCTTAGAATATCAGGAGACAGAATCAGAAAATCCAGGGGCAGCCACTGCCCACCTCTACTGCTTTCTTGCTGCTTTCTCTTTTTTTTCCTTCCATTGAGAGCCCATTCCATTTAACATCTTACTTCTGGCTTTCATCCTTTGGTAGAATGCTGCAAAAAGTGATTCCTTAGGCATTTGCTTGTTCAAATACATTTTTCTTTTCCCTTTATGCTTTCCCTGAAGAAAAACTCTCCAGATTTTAAATAAAGAGCTATCTGGAAGGACTAACAATGGCTTCTTCTAGCTTGTTATGGAATATACTGATCTTACAATTGCTCTTTACAGAATTTTATTTACCCATGATGTTTTGGTAAAAACACCATTAGTAATGATTTTCCATTTTTGGCTATTAAACTTCTGCAGTGGTTAATTGTTGTAGTGCCTGCTGCAAGGAGCTGCTCAGTGCTCTGCTTAGCAGGAAAGCTTAAAAAGCTGCAGTTGTTCAGAAAGTTCACAATAGATAGTTGACATATTTTTGCTTGTTGTCAGCTAGTGCTCTCATAAGGCCATAGACAGCATGAGTCAACGTAGGAGGAAACAATACATCTGCAGGCACTTGCAGACAGCATTGCTTGCCAAATTTGGCCACAGTTCCTTTAGATAAATAATTTTTCAGTGATGTGCTGTGTTGAAATTATATAAACAGCAAAAATTACTAAGACCTGGGCCCCAGGGTCTTGTGGGTTTCAAGATTTTCTGCAATCGATATTCTGACATCTGCAAATATTTTTCTCTAACAGCTGATGCCAGGAACAGAGCAGCATTACCATCACTTTCTGTGTATTCAAGAGTTTGAATGTATCGAAATAATGTGTCTTCAGCCCCAGCCCTAGTCAGGACCTTTGCACTATCATAACCACCAGCTCATATGAGAAGGCATATACAAAAGTTATCAAAGCAGCAATCTTTTCTCAGAATGACTTGTCACCTCTTATAGTAACAAGGCCTTCAGCATTTCCTGAAACATACAGGGAGAAACAATGTATTAAGTTCCAGTCTCTGGAATTACGAAGGATTTCAGAGTAACTTCTGCTGAACATAACTTACTTTGCACATTGAATGTATGGGGTTAGAGGCTACTGAGGTTGGTTTTCCTACTTAGGAGCAGACAATAACTAGTTTCTAACTTTGTGGTAAGACTTTCTTGATAATTACGATACTTCCACTACACTAGTCATATACACTAGAGCTAACTGAGAAGTGTTTTCTATCACCAAGGAATTAATGCAAGAAACAAATGTGCATAATTCTTCCTGAACAGAAACATCCCACGGGAAAACCATACCTGACTAATTTTTAGAAGCATCTCTAGACAATCTTCTGAAGTTATAAAAACAAACCCTTTATTTAACAGACATTCTTTTTAAAAAAAAAAAATGTTTCCATAACAGAAATCAAACCTGTCACACAAGACATTCTGAAGGCAGTAGTTGTTGAATACTGACAGTTACCCGCAGCACTGAGGAAACATGGGCTATGCAAAATGAATGACTGCATTTATTACTATTGCCTAAGTAGGAAAAACCAGACAGGAACAAAAACTGCACTCTTAAAACAGTTACGCTTTTTTTGATG
>VYZX01013257.1:31009-52644 GCA_013401335.1 Brachypteracias leptosomus | reverse complement strand
AAGTCATTATTGGCTTTCTTATTATAAAAATACTGATTTTATTTTTGTCATTCTTATTCAAAAATGTAGTACTTTTACTTAACAGTAAAAGCTTCATTTTTTTAGATACTTGTCACTCTGGGAGGCAGATACTACATTAAGTATTAAAAAAAAAATCCTTCCCTCCTCAAATCCCTAAACACACATAAAAGTTATACAAATTAAAAAAAAAAAATTTTAGCTGTATTACTTAAGCACATGCTATGCAGCTGGGAGGAAAAAAACCACACAAGCCTAATTGACTCTGTTCTGCCAAGGCACACATTCCCAAATGAGATCACAATATGGTCATCTGGATAGACTTACTCTTTCAGCTGCCTGTTGTAGAGGAAATTACTGGGCTTGACGTCACGGTGCACAATACCGAAGTGATGAATGCGCCTCAACGCTTTAAACAGATTAAACATGTATTCCCTCACTTCTTCAAAGGAAAGAGAATTCAAGATGTCCTGAAAGATTATTTAGATACTCTAATTAGGCAACTGCTTTTAATTAAAAAGTTTTACTACACATAAAAAGTCTGGGACTCACCAAGAAGGATTCATGTTCTAGATACGGCATAACAATAACCACATGATCATTTTTCCTAAAGCAATATTTAACTCCCATAACGTTATCTTGTCCCCTAGAAGAAAAATAATGTCAGTGAATAAGGACCAGAAGATGGATGTTTATTTTCCTTTGTTTTGTAAAAACTTTAGTCAGGCTTTCTTTCATAATCTAATTGTCTTTCAGCAGTTAGTAGCAATGAAAGACAACAGCATAGCTATGTTCCACCTGAGTACTGCAATTTGCAAAGAGGGCTCCACAGGTTATTCATGGGACTATGGTCTCTAGTTACCACCTGTACTTAAATGTAGGACCTAACCTTCATGATCTAACCTCACCTACTTTAAGAAGGTGCTATACGGCACACTCTGGCAACAAGTATTGATTCCTAAAACCACATTTTCTGATTAAGAGATTATTTTTTCCAAGCATTTCAGAACTGGAAATTTTATCACAGAGATACAGCACAGAATTTCTCAGAAAATATAGCACCATCTGCAAACTGAGACTACCAGAAAAGGTATGATGCTCCATTTCTTATCTGTTCTTGATAAAAAGAGTATTTCTGTGGTTAAAAAAAAAGGAAGCAAAGTGCCAAAACTTAAAATAAATACAGAAGAGTGAAACAATGTTCAGCAGTTTGGTCATGACAGTCAATTTTTTTATGTACCCTGCTACTGTGAGGCACTGAAGTTCAGCAGCAATTCGCAGAGGGTGGCTGGTTGGAATCAAGTGTTTCAGAGCCATTTTTTCCTCATGTCCTGTTTGTAGTTGTGCTGTGGCCAAGTAAACAGAACTAAAAGTACCTGTAAGGAAGGGAGAAAAACACTATCCTCAGCATTTTTAATTAGGTCAATTCCAACTTTTATAGAAATGATCTAACTGTTCACATTCCTGCAGTATACTTGATACTGCAACAAAAGCAGATTCTAGAAGATAAAAATGCCGTTTCTTTTTTCTACTATGGAATTCAGTGATCTTGTATACAAGTTTTTTATGTCAGTAAAAATGCAAATGTAACACTGTCTAACTTGCCTGGGACACAGAGCTCTTTGAATGTAAATTTCCTATCTTTGATTTGCTTTCTTGTTTAGGTAGCTTACTTTCATCTGTCATCTAACTCTTCTCTCCCTACGATGTAAGTGGGCTATATAATGCTAATCTGGAAAGCACTGCCTTTGCTATTCAAAGCACTTCTGAAATTGCTACATTTTTCTTAATTCTGTTGCCTTATCTATAAATTAAGACTTCTCATAATATGTAACTTTACTATTTGCTTGCCCAGAGCATTATTCCAAAGACCAAAAGTGACAGATGCATACAAGAAAAGGAGTATTCAGGCTATATGATAAACTTACATATCCATTTAATTTTAAGGATAACCCAATATGCCTCTTAGGACATTAACTTATCCTAATGATAAATTTGATCTGAACATACATGTTGAAGCATTCTTCCAAATGAATAAACAGTACAAACTGATTTTGATTACATTAAGTATTGTGTTTGCATCATGCTGGTTCAACAGTCTACAGGTGATACATACATCAAAATGCCATCAAAAACTCTAAATACTTCTTGCAGTCATAAAAAACATCATAAATCTAGAGTCCCATACATTCAGTAGAATTGATTATAGCAACAAGGTTACCAGGTTGACCTAACACATTATTTTTGGTGATGAGAACTGCTAAAATGAAAGTGACTCCAGAGTGGAATCCTAAATCAAAGCTTGTTTTCTCATAATTCTGCAAAATTGCAAGTGGCATTTTTTAAAACATTGTTTGCTCCCAAAAGCAAAATCAAAATACTATTCATAACCTGAAATTTTGGTTAATTTTTTTTATTTTTTTTTATGATAGCAGAACTCCTTTGTTGTTGTTTGGTTTGTTTTTGAAATTTTGTATTGCTGTGGTGAATGGAGTTGGGGTCTTACTTTGGGGGTGGGGGGAGGTTTGAGACAAAAACTTTTAGCCATCTAGCCTGTCATCACGGGTATTCTATCACAATCCAACTCATCAACATATTTGTTTAAAAGTGTGGAGTGTCACAAAGCATTTCAAAGATCAATTGCTTAAAGTTTCAAAAAGTGCTGAAAGCCCACACTCAGAAGTATCTATGAATCTGTTTATAGTCATGCCTAAGATTTATTGAAAGTATCTGCAATAGTGTCTGTTGAAGGCAAGGTGTATAAAAGTGTCCTAAAATTTGATACTGTATGTCTTTAAATAAATAAATAAAGCAGATATAATCTTTCAGTCTCCTCCTCCAGTTCTGCCCACAGGGTTTCAGGGGAAACAAAGCCAACGGAAGAACTGCAGTTACGTACATCAAAACACAGCTACATATAAATAGATTTCTTGTGTAAAAAAAAAGAAAAAGAATGGAGTGTTAAGACTCATTTACTCAAATATACCTCAAAAGATTTTAGTTGTTGAAACTAGAATGCTGAATTTTTGAAAGGCTTCAATATACCAAATTTTCAAGAAAATATCTTGCAATGCTAAGCACATTAGAATTCCTGCAGAGACCAAGTAAATCAAAAAGGCATTTGGCTTAAATTGCATATGCTGAGATCTTAGATTTATACCTTTTAAGTTATAAATACCAAAAGAAATCTAAGTCTAAGCAAGCTAAAATAAAACATTTACCTTCTCCAATTTTTTCCTTAATTTTGAACACATTTACAAGCTGTGGCACTGCTTCATAAAGTTTTTCAATATCTCTTTTTATTCCTACTGTGGAAAGAACAGAGAATATATGTTAGAAATTTTATTGCTTGATTCAATATCTGATCTATATTTGAGATCACAAATCACACTTCAGTTCTTAGCACTGTGAATTCAGACAAATGTGAAAAAACAGCAGACAGGTATCTATCCCTGCTGCCACTACCATCTGAATACTTGATATCATTGTTGCTCTTATAAGCCGCAGCATTTAATTTTTTTTTCTTCTACTTATCTGCCATCTAGCAGTTCCTGAGAGGGCAAAAGCCTTCTGGTTAGCAAGATGGCTCATTGAGAAATATTTTAATGAGATTTGCAATGTCAATTTCATAAAAGATGAAAGTATAATTGTTGTTCCTGTAAGCACAGGAGCACACCCATTGGATGCAAATCAAAAAATGCAGGGAATAGGGGGTTTTTTAAGATCAATAAAGCAATCCTTCATACTGTTACTTAAAATAGTAAACATCAAAAAACATGTTTGCTCTGCATTTAAGTTGCTGCAGTTTGTGCTGTGATCACTAGATGGCATGACAAGGATGTTGTAGTGTATTTTAAAAAATTATGTAGTTTCCCATTGTTTATAAATCCTTGTAGATTAAGTGTTCTCTATATCCTCCATAAGAATTCACTTATTTTGAAGCTATGAAATATGTAGAGGCTGTGACTAATTTCTGTAAAGCATGGGTGAAGAATATTTTATACAGAACTAAGCACAAAGTGGTGAAAAGGATACACTTTCATCCTACAAATAAATTAAACATAAATATATAAATTACACTGTATACATTAAAATGTACCATGTTTTACAAGGACAGTAAGTCAAAAGCAAGGAGAACTATTTTCAAACCATCACTGATGTGCTAGAAGCAAAGTATGGATTAGCATGTATCCCCAGCCCTCTATGTTAGCTCACTTCATAGAGCAACAAAAGCTGAAGGTCGCTTAAAGAATCCTTTCTTTCTAGCCCAACAAATTAGTTGGTAATTCGGGTTATAGTTAGCTTTCAATTGTAATTTTTTTTTAGTTCAATAATTTATCAAAACCAGCATACTAGCCTGCTGCCTCTCTTACTAACCATTTACTTTTTTTCCCCCCCCCTTAAGTTGTTCCCTCTGCTCCTCCGAGTTACTTTAAGTACTAACAGACAATGTGTACAGGACTCTGTCTAATAATCCCCAAAGGAAAAGGCTAAGGAAAACCAACCAACTGTACAGTTACTCTGGTTATTTCCCAATTTTACAGAGCCAGATTAAGTTAAACCACTCGAAAAGTAGAAAACGGAAAGTTTGAGGAATCATTTCATTTTCTTGTCAATATAGTAAAAACTGCCGTTGAAAGTAACACTAAAAATTCAAGAAGTTCCTACATACAACATTTTTTAAATTGATAGCATTCATACCGCCCATGTGCTCAGAACTTTACTAAGAAATTCATCTGTTATTGCTGTAATTTTTGTTGTTTTCTCATTAAAAAAGAATTGTTGATAAAAAAAAAAGTGGTATTTCCAGTTAGCTTGCACAGTCATTTCAACTTTTTACACAAATGCTAATGCATTACAAAACAAATGTAAGATATTAAAGAAAGCTTTCTGAAATGTTCAGAAAATACAGGAAGGTGAAAGGCTGGTATTTGTGCCATGTTCCATTTTACACAGGAATATTCGAAGACTTTAAGAGATGAAACCACATACCAGAACTTAACTTCGAAATGTTATTGCATCACCCAAAGACATGGGCCTTTCCCCTCAGAAAAGTATCTTGGTTTTGGGTTCTGAAACATTCTACACAAACTTCATCCCAAGAGGTCAGAAGCCACAAGACAGAACTAGAAAATTGTTTTCAACAGTGATACAGTTCTAACAGGCTCTGGTAGAACATTGTTTAGAACTAGTTTGCTATCTAACCTGCTCCAAATAAAGCAGCTTACAGTTTTGTTCCAATGCTTGCATTTTAGTCTGACTTCTGATAAGAACTGGTTAAGCTTCAGTTTTTACTAAAAAAAGAAGTATACTGACAGTAACTTATCAAAAATTTTTACTGGAATTTCTCCAGTAAAACTTCTTGTAGGAAGAAAGGACTGAACTCCAGCAAAAAGCAGAACTGCTAACAAGGACTCAACAGGCACAACTTGTACACCTTTAGAGATTTTTACTTTCCTTACCATGTCAGCTTTGGGGCTGGTTTGTGCCACCAATCTAACAGTCTTGAGGTAGAAACAATCAATCATGAAAAGCTGTCTCAATAACTTCTATAGAATCTGCCAAATACTCTGTTTTGTCTGACACTGAATTCAGGTTGCTGCCTGGACAAAGTTCAGCGCTGTGGGAGCCCCAACAGCCGAGTGACACAGGCTGCAGGTCCCAGGCCCCAGTGGTGCCTACCCAAGTCACTAACAGCCTTTAGTACTCAACACAGCTTCTTGTGGGAAAGATCCCCAAGAGTGCTAGAAACAGTCCATGACTGTCCCTGTTGATAGACAGCAGTAAAAACATTATCTGTTCTCTTCTGGGAGCCTGAATCCCCACTTGGGTATAGAGAACGTATAATCATTGCACTGTCAGAGTATAATAACAATAATATCCCAACACTTTCTTTGAGCAGATTTTAAAGTAATTACTTCCTAGAATGAAAAGCATTTGTGAAGCAAGACAACTAAACATTATTCAGCATTACCCTACATAACTCTGAACGTGGATGTGCAGGGGACTGACAGAGGATCACCTATTTCTAGGAAGATCAGTAGCCATTACATGTGTAAGCTGGCTGACCATCCACAATAACTGAGCAAGCATGGTACAGAAAGCCCAGATTGAAGTACACTTACAAAGAGATCCAAAAATGAGCAACAATACAACTATTAGAACACGTGTTTGGAGTTCAGCTTATCTGGTAAGAGCAAGAAGAACAGTGTTTTTATGCACACAGACACATCTAAAGATATTTAAGGATAAGACTGGTGATAATAGGTTATAAGGCAAAATACTATTTTTGTGTACTTGTCCAGTCAGAGGATTTCATTCCTAAGGACTGCCTTTTTTTAATTCTCTCACAATAACATATTATGAAATAAACAAATAGTAGGGTTAGCAAATTGTGACAAACTACTGCTGCTGAAGTTTTGTAACACAAGAAAAGCAGGAATAAACTTAAAAGCCACCTCCAATGTTTTCATTTTCATTAATTCTTTATACAATAGGATCATATACAGACAGAATTATAACTGATGCTGAAACTCCCCGAAGCGATGAAGAAGCATGTCAGCAACAACACATATCGTTAGCAATCCCTATTTTAGTACATACCTGAAAGCTTGCTGTTCTGCTCATGCTTCCCATGGAAGTCTTCAGCCTGATGAGGGTGCTGTTCATCACAGGGAGGCTTCAACACTGCCTCCATCACAAAGCAAATCTTAAGTAAAAAATCCCAAGACTTCGAGGATCACTTCTGGACACCTGGGGGAGCAAGTACATCTGGTAAGACACTGCGTGGCCCTGCACTCAGTTCCTGAGATTAGATTTAGGGAGTCTGAAGGGTTCCTCTATGCTATCCTAAAAGAACAAGCATCCACCTTCATCCCAAAGAAAAATTAACCCAGTAAACCCACTGTCTCTAGTAAGAAGAAAAAAAGGGGGAAGGGAAGGAAGACTGCATGATAAGCTTAGACACAAGTGATTTTCTTTCATCTCATGTGTGTTTCTTCATTCACATTAAAGCATTATCTTTTCCCTGAAGTTTGCTTTGAAAGGCAAGGAACAGAGGCACACAGAAACAGCTGCACTGTATACTACAACACCCATAACAAAACCTGAAAGAAATTATAATAGAAAAAAAATTTCTCAATATGAGAGATTTCTCTCTTCTGGGTAAGATCAACAAAGGGCATAATCACTTGTCCATTTCTCCTAAGAAGTAATAGCACATGCTTATTTTGAAATGCTTCTTCACAAATCACTTCACTGTAAATAAAACTGTAAATTGCTAAAGTGTACTAATACTGTACAATCAAAAAAACCCTGATAATCCTATTTCATGAGGAAAAGAAAGGCAAAGAGCCCTAGGGCACGACAAACAGTTATAAGTGAGCCTGGGAGCTCCACCTCTCACAGTTGCCCAGCACTAGTTCCATTCAAAGATCTTTCTTGCTTGTAATGTTGCCAGACCTTCAAAGTTCTGGCTGAACTTTTGCACACAGAAGAAACAAATTCTGAAAAGCTTCAATTTAAAGGATTCATCTGTTTCAGCTACAGAGCTACAAACATATTTTGTCCCCAGAGAATTCAAGTTACATTTAGTCTGTCTTCCTTGTGCAACAGAACAGGGAGAAGGCAAATTCCTCTTTTTTTTGAGGAATGAGACTAGAGATATTTCTTCCTGCAAACTGCCACAGGAGCATATTCACGGCTTGCTGGCCATAAGGGTGAAAGGGGCTCAGTAACTCAAGCTGTCATTTCCATTAATTTTTGTTAACACACAAGCTACTATCTGCAGAACTGAGTATGTCAAATACCTGAATATATTAAAAAAATATTTTCTAATTTGGAAGTGGGCTTAACAGTTACAAAATCAAAATTTTGATTAAGTCAGATATTTAGGTTTTGCATTAAAAAACACTCAAAAGACACCATTAGAGACAAAAAATTAAGAGGAAGACCAAAATGATCCAAAGTTTCAGCTCAAAGAACTTTCCTGCAGTTAAATCATACCTCCAATTAAAAAAAATAATGCACTCCATAACAGCAAGATTTTTAAAAAACTAACCTACAAGCAGATAGTGACAGCCTGAAACAGTCCACACAGCTTCAGGGTCTTTTGAGGCAGTTATCTGGACCTTGCAGGCAGGAATGGGTGCTACTGTTGCAGAACCCTCGGCTGAAGCTAGGCTGCCAACAGGACATTCTGCTGCCGCTAAGATGCGAAGCTCCTGTCAGTGGGAACTGACGCAAGGACACCCCTGGAAAAAGCTCGGTATGCCAAAAATTAACAGTTGGCATCAGTATCTCTATTTTGTTATATAAGAAAAGCAAGGGTGGCTGGATTAAGCACTGCACTAAATTGATGGTTTTTACGGGTACGCAGTAGGTCCATCTGTTAAGCAACAGCCGACAGACACAGGTCCGGAACGTCAGCTTGCGCTGATGATGCCAGCGCTGCCAGACCAAAGGAAAACCCCCAGGGCTGGTCACAGCCGGTGAGCTCCACAGGACAGCCACGGGCAGCAGGACTCGCGCCCGAGCTGCGGCCTGGGGGCGCGGGTACTGCGGACGGGCCAGCAGCGCCGGGGCCGCGACGTGCGACCGGTTACGGCGAGGGCGGCGCGGGGGCAGCGCGGGTTTCCACAGCTGTCGGCACCGGAGTGAGGAGACGCTGCGGCTCCCCCCGCGGAGCCGTCCCCCGCGCCGGGCCCAGCGGCCGCCCCCACGGGGATCGGTCGGGCGTGGGGCGAAGCGGGCAGCGCGGATGTCCCCGCAAACGAGCAGGCCGCGCCGCCCGGGATCGGGTCGCGTTTGTCTCCCCCCACCCCGCCCTTCACCCACCATCGCCCCTGCGGGGGATCGCGCGGGACCGGCCCCCCGGGGCCGCCACAGCCANGACTGAACGATCGCCACTCAGCAGGCGTCGTGCAGGCGCTGGGCCGGCTCCCCAAGCCGCGGAGGGGCCGCGGTGCCGGCGCCGGTGCCGGTGGCGGGGGGCGTCCTGGCGGGAGAGCGCGCGGGCGCGGCCGGTGCGCGTCCGCTGCGCCAGGGGCCTGGAGCTGCTAAAGAGAGAGGCGCTCTGTACAGTAGGGTTCACCCTTTACAAACGTGCTTTTCTCCATGTGACTACGATCCCCGGACAAGGTCTTGTTCCCGTTGGCTCAGCTGTAAGTTCAGTTAAATAGTCGAGAAACCGTGAAACGAGTCTCCCTTTTACGCCACCAATAACAGGGGACTTAACTTCTTTTGCAGCTTTGTCTTCTTACTCGATTACATATCAAAAGGGATTGCACGGAATACAAAAAAATAACTATACAGCTCGATTCCAGTCTGTGCTGTAGCCACTGACCAACAAGAGCAGGGCTAGGAAAAAAGACTTGATTGGACTTAAGTTTTGCGGTTGTTTAAAGTCGTTGGGGTTTACTGTAGCCAGTGCAGCTGCATGTTTGTAAATAAATTTAGCCGGTTTTGTCTTTTTATCCATCTTGGGTTTTTTATTTTATCTTAAAAAAAACCAACAACCCATTGCTCGTGTTAAAGACTACCCCTCTTGCAATTTCAATGTTCACTACGCTATGAACCGTACTGCTCTTGTTTATTGCATACTTAATGTAGAGATAGTAACTGCAGCCCTTGGTAAATAACAGCCAAGCCTGGGTTTGCCAGAGTCCCCAAGGCAACGTTCTAACTTGGCTCTTCCCTTATAATAAGCTCTGCTTAGGTTAACAAAAACATTAAAAGCAGAAACAGGTTCCACCACTTTTGTGATTTTCTGTCATTTCCAATTGCCTAGTTGAGAAAGGAGGGTGCAGAAACGAGTTGCTGAACTGCTTCTGTGGCTTCCGGGGGGTTGTTCTGATTTGGGGGGGGGCTGTCTTCAACAGTTGTTCTAATTTGCACTTTCTGTTTAGAGCTCTAATAAGCCAGCGCACAGCTTGAGATTTAGCTAAGTACGTTAACTCAGTAATTTCAGTTAAGGGTGACAGTATTTAAAAGCAGATTACAGCAAACATGAATTAAATGAAGGATAATGATAAAATAATGCATACCAAATTCTGTTCTTTCTTCTAGCTATGTAATCTTACAGAAGTTAGAAGGGCAGCATAAACATTCAGGAGTGCAGGCTTGTCCTAGTGCTAATGACTGGCACTGTCATTCTAAATTAACCTCTTGGGACAGTCTTACCTGCAGTCATTTTCTGAATATTGTATTGAACTATGGGTTACTACTTCAAATTAATACCTGCAAAATAGCTGGTGACTGTTTATGGGTTGCATATTTAGCTCTGCCACCTCCTGGACAGGTCAGGGTTTCAGCCAACCTCCTTGGCCTTCCCTGGAGTACTGAATCATCACCATTTCTATACAGTCTTCATTACTGGCATTTCTCTGTCAGTCGTATCCATACTGCCTTTCTCCCAGTCTTCATTAGCCTAAATGCCACATGCTTTCCAACTTTTAATTCCTCTTTTTGTAAGGCAATATGGTTCTATGGCAAAATTTTGCTCTCTTTAGCACCAGGTTGAGACAAATCTCTTCATGCTATTGTGCCCTTTAGGAATACTGTCAAATTCAATCATTCAGGACTCATGAGTCTTGCACTAACATGAAGAGATTGATTTGAAAACCATGAGACTAAAGTCCCTTTTTCTGTTTTTCATTTTCCATTTCCATACCTTAACCATTTTGCAGGAAAGCTGAAATTGCCAGCTTTGCTCTCACGTGCAAATGAGTACTTCCCAATGCTACGCAGCCCTAGAATAGTGCACTCGGATGTGGCAGTGACTGTCTTGGCCAGTATTTCCTGATCAGTTATATCTGAAATGTCAAGAATTATTGTGGTGTCAGAAAGCACACCACAATTCAGCAGCCCCTACAGCCTATTTAAAGGGAGTTAAAAATAAAAATGACCTTGGGCAAAGATGCAGAGGAATTCTTGACCTTTTATAAACTGAGTCTCATTCAAGCAAAGTATGTTTTAATAAAATCAATAGAAGACTTACACCTAAGAATAAAGAATGTAGGCTCTCCTACACAATGGAGAAGTTTGAAAAGGACTGATGAGTCAGCTGATGAGTTTGCTGTAGTAAAAAGGATTTGTACAAACCTTGCTTTGTAGACAGCATGCAGATCTTAGTGGTGGCAATTTTTACCTGTATGTGACTAAGGCATGGTGTGCACAGTTCTGGTGCTCACATTGGAACTTGGATATCAAAAAATGAAGTGAGTATAGAGAAGGGCTACAGAATGATCTGAAGTCGGAGAAAATGACATGTAGTTGAAGGACTAAAAATCTTAACCTATCCACTGGATCAAAAAGATTGAAAGGAAAGTGATAACAGTGTATACATATATGCACAGAAAAACATACTGAATATATGGGCCACTTAAACCTACCAAAGACTGAAATAAGAAGGAATAATGCCTAGTAGCTGGAATGAGGCAAATTAAATTAGTGTAGTCTTCAATATCTAATCCAATACCACTGACAATACACAATCCTTGGAACAAACAGGGAAGGGCTGTGGTTGATTCCTTGGCTCTTGATGTCTTCAGATAGAGATTCGATGCCTTCCTGGAAAATGCAGGCTAGCCAGACACAGACTAAATAAAGTTGCCGGTAATTTACAGGAGATCAGACTATGTGCTCCCATAGTCCCTCTTTTCTAGACTTAGTAAATAAATTTGTATATCTTACAAACTCTCCCAAACCTGTATAAATAATTCTTTTCCTCCTACCACCCCAGGTTTAGCCTTCCTTTCCATGTATGCCTTTTCTGTATTTGACTATCCTGTCCCACTTGCACAGGACTGTGCTAAAAAAGTATCACTGACATGTAATGGGGAGATGATGGCACCCACTTCTTGACCCAGCTGCTGAGACTGCTCAACATCTCCCAGAGGAGTTTCTTAAGTAGTGTCCCTGGCCCTTGCCTTTATTTGTCCTCTAGGAGAATGCACTTCATACAGCTCAGCTCTCTCTATAGCTGGTCTGGAGCTGTGCTTCAGAGACTTTTTCAGCCTTTAGGCGTGATAAAAATAAACAAAATCAAAGCTTGCCTCAGCAGTAACAATCCATTTATACTCATTTACATGCTCTTACATTTGCTGCAGGTTTTGCGATTGCTTTCAGCCTAACAGGAACACTGGGCTTGGCCAAACTGGTACCTGTGTAACTAAGCTGGCATCCCATGCATATCAGCTGAGTGTTTTTGCTTTTCCCTATGTTGTATATTGTCTTTACTTGAAGCATCTGTCTGAATGTAGAGCTACAGTTTTCTTTGTTGTTCTCTATATTTTACCAACATCCAAGGTTTGTCTCATGGTTAAATAAGAGATTCTGTTCTCCTAATAGATATGTAGATAACACTGCTTTTGCTCCACTATCTGACTTATGGCTGAATCTGGTAACCTCACTTACTGAATAATTGTGTTGTCACTGGGAATACTCACACATGTACAATGAGCAGGACTTGGCTCCTTGGTCATATTTTTGTAATAAAAGATAAAATGAGATTTTTAGGAAACTGCAACTTGTGACCATAATATTTATGAGGCTGTCAGGACTGCACTGTAAAAATTCCCATTATTTAATTCTTCACTCTGACACTAAAGCATCATTTCATTTATATGCAAATAAGAATATACTCTACTGCTGTTTCTTCACTGAAGAAGCTGTTTGAATTATTCACATTTTATTAATAAAGCTTCATAAATAAGTATTTTTTCTACTCAATTTGTAGTGGCCAGGGGAGAGAATCTATTTATCAGACTTTGTTATTATGAGCTACATAACAAAATATGAAGATTTATGGACTACATAATTAGATGTTATGTGATTGTAATGGAAACATTGGGTTATCCAGATGAATTACTCTTCTTTATGCATTTCTCCTTGGTAGAGACACTTTCTAGAAAATGGACTAAACCCATCCCCATCGCTAAGTTTCAAGAATTGCCTATGAAAGGAACTAAGCAATTTAATACCTTTTTTGATCATACACACTGAAATAATTTTGAATAATGAAAAGATGACTAAGGAAGATTCTAAGGAATGCCAAGGAGAAGCACACAGTGGGAATGCTGTGCCTCCTCTGGGCAGAGGTGCTGGTCTGCAGACTGAGGATTCACTGCGTGCATGACAGCACAATCCACAGCCTGAAACTGCCTGGTCTTTAAACCATCATTTAAGTATACAGCATTTAATGTTCCTTTCAGCTACATCATCAGAGTACTCCTGTGGTGAGCTCGGTTCTGCCTGTGCTGTGAAAGAGGCTGCCTATGGGGCTGAGCCCCAGCACCGCACCTTGGTTGGGGACAGCCAGGTCTGCCACCTCCTGATGGGCTTGGGCAGAGCAGCCCTGAGGCTCTGCTTAGTCGAGGCATCAGCTTCTTCATGGGTGCAGCAGCAGGACTTTAGGGACCCAGATACTATCTTCAGCAAAATCAGAGCAAGCCATAGAGACTAAAGTAGCTAAAAGAAGTTCCTGTAAATTGCTTTTTCCGAATTAGGTCTGTATATTGCAGTTAAAATAGGCGCTTTTTGAAATACTGGCACTGAATTCTCCCTGTGGAGTTGAAGTATGAGATATATGGAGCAATGCAGTCATGGGACATCCAGTGCTATTGCACAATAGCACCTGGGTGCCTATAGATAGCTTAAAACAATGAAAATTTAAGAGAAAAAGGACGGCTGTGAAATACCTGCTGAGCATGACCGATCAGCCTACAGGGTTTTATTACTGTATGCTGTAATCTAAGCAGAGTTTTAATCTCACCCACTGCAGCAAAACTACTGTAAACGAGAAGTAGTCAAGCACATCTAGGCTGCCTGGGCTTGCTTCAGAGAGCTGAAGATGTTCTGTGAATAAAGTTGCTGGCTTGTATTTTGACCTTGCCAATTGGATATGGATAGATTTTAGTGTTTCTCTGGAAGCAAGACCATGGAGCATGTCTTGTGGAAGTCCCTCAACATCCCAAAGATATCAAGACTAAGAAATTAGCCTATAATTGTATTACATGACTGTTCTTGAACTAATTTTTTGTATGTGAAATAAGGGTCTGCGAGCCACTATATTGAGATCATCCAATTAAGCACTTAAGCACTTAACTTCAAACACATGTGTAACCTTCTTGAAGGCACTGAACTGGTCTGGGTGCTGCTGTTAGCAGCACGTGCTTGGCAGACAGGCACATCTGTGTTCAGAAGAGCAGCAGGGAAGCGTTCCTCAGGAACAGCTTGCAGCTACTTTGAAGGATCCCGGTTTGGTTAAGAGAAGGGAGGCAAAGTATGTTCTGAAAATTTTGAACTCTGCATAGAGTCATACTCTGTATAATGCTGGTTAGAGCCAAATTTAATCATGTGCATTAATCCTCTGCCATTTTACATGTGGTTAGATGTTTAGAATTACAAAATTCCTCAAAAGCCCTCACTTTTTATGCCACCTTGTACAACCACAGATTTTATTTTCATTTATTTTTATGATACTAAGTCCTAAAAGCACTACATTGAATTAATTTTTGAATAAGGATCTATATTGTAGCACTGTAACTTTCATTTCTGGAGTTTAATTTTTAAAAAAATATTATTAAAGTAAACTTTTTTTTGGAGGCTCTAATCTTCTGCACATTGAATACAAGCTAAAACTTCTGTGCAACAGCAGAATGCTGTTATTCCTTTAACAGTATGTATTTGCTGCATATTCACAATATTACTCACAATTATTCACAATAAGCAGCTTTTAAGCAGGAAGTAAAACAATTATAAATGTCTGTTTTGTTGGATGTCTGCTATAGCATTGCAGCCAAGAATAACACATTTTTAAGTCTACAGACATTTGATATGCCAAAAAACTTCTCTTTGAAAATAGATTCAAATTCTAACCCTTAGGACATTTTATGAAGTTTTATTTACAAAAAAAAAAAAAAAAGTAGTAAACAGTTAAGTTTGATTCCCCATGGCTAAAAATTGAAAACAAAATCAGCTTGTATATCATCTAGAAACTAAAGTTGTAGACTATTTGCAATATTCTAGTAAGGCTAAAATTAAAAGTACAGATGAGTTCAGAAAATGTGCATACAGTATTCTTCAATTACATAGTTTCATCTACTGAATTCAGTAAGTACTGAATCTGGAGGCACGAGTTGTCGCCTGCACGTTACACCATTTTGTGGGCCTGAGTGGAAGGGATAAGTTACTGACCCAAAAATTCATAAGCAGTTCCTTCCTCTCCACTCCCGGTAGAGGACTGATCCTAATTTTCACTGCTGAAATGAATGGGAATTTTACTCTTAGCTCTGACAAGGGAGGAAAAGCAGAGATATTAATATGATTATTTCTCCTCCTCCTTTGTTCTTTGGAAATGGTTACATTCGTTTAGACTTGCCAGGGCCCTGAGGACACTGATGGGCCTGATCAGCCCCATCTGCGACCTCTCCCCACCCTGCCCAGGACCTTATTTTAGCCCAGACTGGGGCCGTTAGTCTGTGCTCTGGTGATGTTGTGAGGGTGTTGGTTTTCAGCTGATCATGGGCCAACCCATTGGCTGATGCCCTGGCCCAGCCTTGGGCCATCCCTGTGCTTAGGGAGGTACCAGGTGGGTGCTGGGGGCTGCCCCTGACTCCTCCCTTGCCCTGCCTGGCCCCCTGGCTGGAGGCACTGGGATGATCCGTGGCTGGTAAGGTCCTGCTCATCCTGGGGATCACTCCCAGCATTAAGAGAGCTTCCAGCCTTTGATGTGCCCTAACAAGAATATTAATGTAGCTGGATTTTCCTGAGGAAGAAATCCAGCACTCATCAGCTTGGTTCTTCATTACTTTTCTCCTCCATTACAGACATGTACAGCAGAGACTCTCCATGAAGACTTCAAGACAGCTAAGTCTTGACCCATGTGTTTCCAGCCTGACAGATCTCTTCACATGTAACTGTATGTGTTCCTGGTTCAAACTCACAGGTTCTTTTGCCAAAGGCAGCAAATACAGAAATTTAAATCAGGAACCATATATCCTAGTCTAGGCAACTAAGTAACCTGATGATTAGGCTCTCCCAGTCCAGCAGTAAATCAGAACAATTACTCAGTGTGGGTTGTGATATACTTGTAGCTTGCTTCTGTTGCCATTTCAGTTTTTCCTTGGGGCAACAATACTAAAATCTGAGAAAAGCAATTAATTTCTTGCATTCTGCTCATACTGAAAGTAGTCATACCTCTAAATCAGCTGTCTCCAATACTACTGCAGTGCTTACCAGCTTCTGGAGGGATAATACTTACTGAACTTGGATATATAACCTTCTGTTTCTTCTTCTTTTTTTGTTTTTCTTTTCCTCGTTGCTCTCACTAAGAGGAGAGGATAACATGCCTTGGAAAGGCGTTATTTAAAGTGTGTACTGGTGCACTGCAAAGCTTGTTCTGTATTAAGTTCCAAGGATGAACTCTCTTGTGAGTGGTTTGCTGTGACTTGACCGATTCATTTATTTTTAAAGAAAACTGTCTGACATTTTTTCCCTTTTTTCTTTACTCTCAGCTACAGATAATGAAATGAAAACTAGCTTAATAGTTATTATATGAAAAACTGCAATAAGCTGGCTTTCTTAATAACATTGAAAAGTGGTAACTTCTGTGAGCTGGTAGAGGAAAGCATTGATGTTTACTGTGCCTTCCATCCCTTGTGGCGGGCATAGCTCTGTGTCAGGATATATCCCAAGGCCCTTCTCAGGCTCTGGCACAGAGAGGACAGTGACACGACATTGTGGGAAGGCCGTTCTGTTTCTTCTCCTCCCCGCATGGGAAAGCATGCCATGTTTCTAGCCTACTGAGCTTTGGCAAACAAGTGAGAGCCATGTTTTCCTCATTATCAAATCACAGGTTCAGGTCTATGAGACAAGCCCTCTCCAGACAGATGAGGAAGAGTACCAAATAGCACATATGGCTGCATCTGGAATAGGCAAGATGGCCATTTAAAAGTTAGCCTTTTTTTGAGCCCACAAACTCCATAATTCTCTAACATTTCTCTAAGCATAGAAACTCATCCAGGAAGCTTTACTTTGTCACATTGCCTATATCTGCTTGCCTGCTTTCTGCCGTAGTATGCTTTTGCAGGGTGGCATGCAGTACATAAGTTTTTACAAAAGTCCTCCCACACAACACCATTTTTGGAGTTTTTGGATTTCTCTTACATCCTCTGTGAGGAAATATTTTAGTGCTGCAATTTGGTGTGGGTATGCTCCAAGTAGAGGGTTTGGCTACACATGAGCTTTCCAGGGCAGAATTTTGATGACCACGTTCGGATTTTTATTTTTGTTCTTCACTCTGGTATGCAAACCACAGGACCATATGGCACAGCTACAGAAATGTGTGAGCTGATTATGCAACTGCTTCCCATTATAGCTGCAAAATATGGAAATGATTAACAGTGACATTATTTTTGATTAATTTAACTCAGGAAAGCAGTAAGCCCAAAACACTTATCTGTGAAAACTGAAATATTGTTGTCCAACATGCACTTCTAAAATATCTAGTGTTAAGATGACAACTGGAAATTAATTTAATTCATTAATAACACAGGGAAGTACTCCAGTTATTTTGCCTAACTGGAAATGCACTTGTGCCTAGCACCCCTGAAAAGGGAATGAGGGAGGCAATGGTGGCTGTTAATACTTCATCCACAGTAGTTGTCAGTACCTAGTGGCTAGCACACATATTCCACAAACGTGAGTTGTTGATGTTACTAGTTTTGGTACAAATGTGGTAATAAACTGACATTTGTGCAAGCCCATGGTACTCTTCAAATGTGGCTCACTGTCACAGCAATCTCTTATCTCCTTTGTCCCTCTGTTAATTGGAATTTGTAGCAAAATACAAGGAGTCACTCGGAAACAGGTATGATCATATGAAGCCTGAAAACAAAGGGGAAGGAATAGGATTGGAAAGAAGGATTGAGAAAAGTGGGGTTTTTTGGATAGTAGCAGCAGTTTTACAAACAGTGCTGGTAAAACTGTAACAAAGGGCAAGATGGAAAATGGCGCTCATGGGGGGCGAGGGAACATTACAGCTTTAATTTGGAGTTGCTGGGTATAGCCGAGAAGTCTTCATGCTTGTCCTAGTTACAAGGATCTTCAAGTTGTTGTGGAAGCGTACAACTTAGCAGGTGTCTCCCTTCAGAGATTTGAGTGAGAGAGAAGAAACAAGGCAGCTGTAATGCTCCCATCCTCTATGAACACTGCCTTTCATGATAGAAGAAAGGCTGAGAAGTTACTCCATCACGATCCTTATTATATTCAGTATTCTTGTAGCCATAGGCTTTGTGCCCTAACCATTCCCTCTCAACTCTGAAAATCCTATTTCCTCTTGTTTTTATTCACTTAGGGCTACTGTGTTGTAGATGGTCTGCTTTTCCCAGGGCACTCTTGCATAGCACTGACCAATACGACCTTATTCTCTACTGACTTTATCTGCATTTGTATATATACAATGCAAACAAAGCTGTGTGTAACACATCCTTACTTGACAGCGTTTGGTACACACAGAGATCTGATTAAAGTTACTTCATAAGAAGGGGTAAATAGAAAGTCAAGCCTTTAGATGAAGAGCTAGTCTGGAGAAAATCCATGAAGGAAAACATGGAGAGACATTTTGAATAGATCCTGAAATCAATGAAGAGCTGGTAGGGATAGTGGAAGATGAAAATGGTCATATTTTTACATTAAAATTTGCCTCAAATGGATTAATTTTAGTGTTTCTGCTGAGAACCATTAAGGTCAAATACAAGCATTTCAAATTAGTAAAGCAAATAGCTTCAATGATGGCTTTAAATAATTGGATTTCTTAATGGGAGATTTCAGTGAGGATGAAATTATGGTAGAAAAATAGATGGCTAAAGCAATGACAGCAGTAATACACAGCCATAGGAGGTACAGGGAGAGGAAGAAAGCCAGGGTCAGGGATGAAGTCAGCATCACAGACAACAGAAAAAACCACTAGGTCAGAACAGAGTGAACCAAAACAGAACAAACAGCGCATGTATAATATATGTGATAGGCAGGGCCAATCTTTGCTCAAGCTTACATCAGTACAACTTCATTGGCTGAATCCTCTTAATGCAATGTCACTTTCAATATGATCTAACAACATGCATGGAGGCTTTTATTTAAAGTAGTGCACGAGGCTAAATTTTCCACTCTCTTATACTGTTTCTAGGCAATTGTAACTTCACTGTTCCACTGTTGTTACTATTACGGTCCTTTAGATCCTGCTGAATTTCTTCTCTGGTTCATCTTCTGAATAAACATTTCCCTGTTTAACATCCATGTTCTGCTTTAGCAAGATTAAATTCTTCAAATTAAAAGATCACTTTAGGAAAGCATGATACTATACGCCATTGCTTGAACAGTATGCTATTTTATACACCATTTAAAATTATGAAGTCTGTGTGCGTTCTACCCATCAATGCCCATTTTTAAAAATGTGGGGTTTTTATAATGTTAGTATTCATGTTTTCCATATTTTGGCATCAGTGGTGTAAAAAGGAGTGATGAAGAGGAGAATCAGCTCTCAGATCAATAAGCAGGAAAACTGACTTTGCTTGAAACATTTATTTTTTATACTTGTAGCATTTATATAATTTTTGATGCTGTTACTGATGTGAGAACAGTTATTTTAGTCTAACACCTGGTCTTGAATACAAGTAAAGCTGTGCCCACTTAACTGCTATCATAGTTTATAAATTTGCATGCATGCAAGGCTTCACTACTCTAAACCCAGAAGAAGCAATAGGTATTTGTTTTCAAACTCTAGTTCTTTTATTCTTGTTGTTTGGCACAAAACTCCTATAAATGATTTTGCAAACAGCCAAACAAAACTAGCAAGCCTTTCTAAGCCCACTCCTCCATGATAAAGTGACTGGTGTGGTTTCAGTCTTTGCCCCCACTCATGACCCACAGGAAATGGACTCTAACTTCTAGTTTACAATTAGTTAATTTTTATTTTAAATATCTAAAAGCTGCCAAGTCTGTGCCCAAAACCTCCAGGCTTTAGCTACTCCTACTTATGTATATTTTATCTTAGTTTAGCGTTATAGACAAGACTGTATTTACTCCTTGTTTACCTCAATGTAACACAGGTAGAATTAGCCCCTCAGTTCACTGATTACCAAAGAACAGCAGTGGTACTGTCTGGTCTTTTCCATGTGCCTACCACACTTGCAGTTCTGAAGGGCTACCAACACAAGAACAAAGAACCGCAGTTCATCAGAAGACTGTTCCATACCCCCGTGTAGAAGCAGCAAGCAATACTATGCTGTATCCTGCAGAGCAGCTTCCCTGGCGGAGGTGTGCCTGGGTCCCAGCAGGCTGAGGGAAGCATTTTGGAGCCCCTGGCAGACAGCAGTGCTGGGGCTCCCCAACCAAAACAGGCTGTCAAAGAGAAATTTTATACTGAAAGGAAAGTAATACATATATCACTTAAGGCATCTAGCTCAAAATATTAAAAAGGAGGACAGAACTATGGAAAGGGGGGGTTATTTTAGAAAAATGCCCATGGACTGTATTTTCATGTTCTGAAGACGTTCCCTCAAGCTATTTTACACAATACCCAGTTTTCTCAAGTTTCAGAAGTAGTGATGATTCAATGGATGCAGAATCACAGAAAGCTCCTGAACTCATCTTATGCTCTCCTCCACTGCCTTGAAGTCCTATTTCCAGCTAGTGTTTCAGAACTATAGAGCATTGCAAAGGGGCAAAAATCCCTCTGCAGTGTTAAGTGTTACCTTCTTTGAAAGGAATTCATTTTAAACCAGAGAAATTTCCTGTACATGACTGAAATATTTTGTCTTTTTTTCCTGAGAACTGGTAGATTATTAATCTAGAAGCTTGATTTAATGCGACAGTTACAGTAATGAAATGCAGCATTGTCTTTTGTGTTTAGTATCAGTTTTTTTCTTCTCTTTTTCAATATTTCTGTAGATATTTCTTGTGGGTTTTGATGTTTAAAATAGTGGTTACTTGAAATGTCATGGATATCAAATTTGATAAGTAGCAAGCCCTTCTCCCCAGTTTAATATGAGAATAGTGGGGGGTTTTAATCCTCTCCAAACATATGGTCAACAATTCTTGTATAATGTCAAAATATAACATAAAAATACCATTCAATGCAAATTTCAACTATATATGACTTCAGATACATGCTGCACACTGTCTAGCTATATAAATCATCATGGAAAGATGGCTTGTTTTTATGACAGCAGCAAATAACATTGCCAAGATTTCCACTATCAAAATTAGGAAAAAAATGTAGATAATGCAAAAGTATAAATGAAATTTTAAAAAATATTCTACACCTGCAAAATCTCATTTTAATGCTACTGTTCTGAATTAGAAATTACTGAAACGTTGAAGTAAAGCCAAGTTTAGGGTCAGTCTGCTAGACCTATAAGGGTTGCTCTCTGTTATCCCCTCTTTCCCCCCCCAAAAAAGGGGAAGAAAAAGGGAATATGGGAGAGAGACTTGAGGGATCACTGTTGGGCCCCCCTCCCAAATGGGAGAGAAAGGGAATGAGTGAGAGACTTGTGGATTAGAAAACAAAACTAAAACTGTTTTAATGAAGATAATAATAAAATGGAATATAGACAAAT